>UXGD01000146.1:0-88974 GCA_900474315.1 Torymus auratus
TTAAAGCTCTTTTTCTATAGTTTTAATTTCTTTTTTGAAACTTAGAGTAGATCAATCCTGGGCTAAATGGCTGAGGTCTGAAGAAAAGAGCATTTTTTGACATTTTCTTAAAAAGTAAGAAGTTGCTCTAGAAAAAATAGACAACTTGATGGACGATGCTCAACTGCGGATTTTCATTTTATATATTATAATAAACAAGAAAAACCGGGCAGCGAAGGTGTGCACACAAAAAATTTTTCAAGTCGTGTCGGGTTTTGTCGCATCTTTGATGAGATTTGCACATATACTTGAGAGATATCCAAAGTATATCGACTGCGCACAATACTTACGACCAAAAAATTACATACATTATAGTAGACATACGTCCAAATGCGCGATAAAATTTTATTCAAATGTCAGATTTGCATGCTATATTTGAAAACAAGTTTATCAACATTTTTTGTCTCGAAACTGGTTTTCGCTATTTCAGAGTCTTTGAGGAATCAATATTACTTTACGTTTCTTTTATTACTTTTTCTGTTTTTTAATTAGGATTAAAAACTTGATGAAATCAAAATCAGAAGACATTCACAAAAAAAAAAAAAACAATTACTGTTTTATTTATTCATTTATTTATATAGTTTAAAGGGTTCATCACGAAATAAAAACGTTTTTCAATATGACGATAGTTCCTATAATAATATGGAACTACATGCTTAGGAAATATATGTATCTTGTAAAAAAAAAGTCGGGCAATTTTTTTTTTTTCATTTACACATATAATTGATACCAACATAATAACACATATTTTCATATGTGTGATTCCGTTGTAACTTGCCCAAAACAGGCTTAAAAAAGTTTAATGTTGCATTCGCTTTAATTTAAGTGCAAGTAGGTTTTTTCGCATAAAAATCGCATAACATAAAAATGAACTTTATAAAACGAAACCAGAATTCGGTACTTGTACGAAAATTCATATTGCATTATAATGTCTAAATTAACTTGTTTTGTGTTACGGGACTGACTCTTATAGACAGTTGCGGAACTGACATTATAACAATTATTGGCTCGTTTAGCTTAACCAAGTAATATAAATAATTTTCCTGTGTATAGGTACAGGTTTCAAAGTACTTACCATTAACTTGAAAAAAATATGTATAACTTTGTGATATGCAGCATTACAATATTGTAATTAAGCAGTTAAGTATTGTTATATAACTGACATATAGTGCTTTTTTCTTTTAAATTTGGAATGACACATCAGCTTGTATTTACAAAAATTTCAAATTTCCGGCACGCCATCCACGTGCATTGAATGGTATAACGTATAGTTTGAAAATCTACGGGTAAGTGACGCTCTATACTCTATAGTGATCTAACGTACTTTTGAACGTCGATATTGCAACATTTAACCTTTTCTCGGAAATCGACGGACAAAAAGTAAGCGTCTCGTAATAATTATGAATACCATTCTTTAATAGTAAAACTATATGAAATGTGTTGCGTTAGGTCAATATTTCATGATTTATGAACGAGAATACTTATAATGAATCTTACTTTTGTGTATAGTACCGTTTCATGCTGAAATTTGACTTTCGGACATGCTACGGACCTGACATTTGGGGTCTATTTTGTGGATTCGTTTTGAATTAAAGCAAGCGTACTCGTTTATGACTGTTGTGGATTGTAGTTAGTGATGTTATACATCAGAAAAAAATTATTGGAGATTTTTTTTTGTTCAAATATATAAAGCCTCCAGAAACTCGGACACGGAATGGACAAGTTACGGCGGAATCACTGATATCAACTCTACATACCGCATATATAGGTCATACATTTCTTTTTCTAATAATTATTTTTAATTACCGATAACAACTTATAATCAATAACATTTTTTCAGCAGACGTATCATTTCTTTTGATGAATAAATAAAAAATAAAAATATAGACATGATAATGGAACAAAAATAAAATATAATTACAGTAAAAATAAAATTAATGCCATATTCACATTGTTTAAATAACTTGAATTTAAGTTTTAAATTTGAGTACTTAATGGTACCAGGTATTATATGTTACCAATAATAACAAAATACCTCAATAAATCAGAAATTCCATCTCCCGTATTAAATTCTATTGGCCTATCATAAAACTATTGTTAAACCATTTTTTTCGTATATTCAAAATTCCATATAACAATCACTCTCGCGCCTTCGCCCTACCCTTGCCACTACAATGAACCTTGTACTCCCTTAACTAAAGCTCTACGCGTAGAGGCGCTTTCCCATTTAACCATTTAAAAATCGCGTAATAGGCCCGCGGCATAATCGGGCGCAGGTGCAATTAGCGTTAACGACGCCAAGATTAAATTCCTTAATAAACAAGCCCCGTCGGCCTCTCTCCCCGCGCCTGCGTGCGCATAGAACATGATAGGCTCTGCGTCGCGCGCGCACACCCGGGGCGCCTCTCTCTCGCTCTTACCCCCAGCAGAAGAGGAGGCAAAATCAATATTACCAGCCCGAAGGGGGAGCAGAGCGGCGGACGTGCGGTTATATCGCAGTATAGCAGCGCTGCCGCGCAAGCAAGCATCAGCACGCGCCGGAGAGTGTTCAGTGTGTGTATATGCGCGAGCGCGGCCGCGCGCCTGTGACAGTGCAGACCTATATACATAGGCGTGCAGCAGGCTGGCTGGCGCGAAGCCTGTTGCTGCAGCAGCGGAGGAAGAGGGAGAGAGCGAGCGAGCTTTACACGCGGCGGCGGCTCCTCTCTCTCCCTCTCTCTCTCTTATACATGTAGCAGCTGTACGTAGCTAGTTGCACGTAGCCGTGTCGTCGTGACATCGTGCCGCCCGCGGGCGCCCGTAATGCGCGCTACAGCAGCGAGGGATTATGGATAGGCTGCTGCCGAATCTGACGGGCGGTTAGTATGCGGGCGGAGGTGTGCGCTCGCGTTCCTGCGGTGCTGCATATAAGTGCGCGCGCTCTCTCTTGCTCCCTTGCAGCTTGTATAATACATAGCCATCGTCGGCACACCTGCTGGCGTCCGCGCGTGTATATGTATATGCACGAGAGAGGCAGCAGATCGCTCCACTCTCCCGCGAGCTATTTATAAACCCGTCGATTTTTCTCTCCCTTTTCCCGCGCGAGCTCTCCTCCGGGGCGCGGGCTGAGGGAGCGAGCGAGAGAAGCTCGTTTTCTCGAGGGGAGGAGAGTGTATATACACAGACGGGCGGGAAAGTGAAAGGGAGTGCGCGCGTGAGGGCTCAGGGTCGAGGCTTTTTCGGGAGGAGAGAGAGAGCGCACGCAACTGGCAAATATATATAAGACACGAGCTCGACCATAGTGCAAGTCCCGAGGAGTCTCTTTTCATCTTCAGATGTTGAAATGTTAATTGACTTGGTTCTTACTGCGCTATACACGCCCAAGTTTTTATTTTACCTTGCTTATTCTGCTTCGTCTAAAAGTTTTACTTATTCAATAGTGCACTGAGCTGCTGCTGCTGCTACCTCTGGCTTTTATTTTTTGCCTTTTTTCATCGTCGAGCAGGCATAATTGCTTAAATAGCCGTATTAATGGAATCTATTTTTATTATATATACCTTGCTTGAATTTTATATTGGCGCCCGTTTTATTAATTTATCGACGCTGTGTGGCTGCTAAATTTTCTTTTTATTTGCGTTGTGCTGCATCAACTCGATTATTATCTATATATATTATTTTGCGCAAAAAATATAAATCAAAGTGGAAGAGAGTGTAGTAAAGTGATTGTTGTCGGTACCCATGAAAGGTGCAAATGACTCAACACCGGGCCAGAACTGTTTGTTGGAGTCGTCGGCTTTGCTGCTAAACAGGGCGCTGGTCACGACGCCGTCATGGGGCTCCGTCAACCAGGATCTCAGGTGGCTCTTCTTGCTGCACACCTACGCCTTCGCTTGTCTCTTTTTCGTACTGAGTTTCTACTCGTTTTTCTCCTTCCTAAATTTAAGGTGAGTAACATACCTGGCGAACTTAACTTTTATTTTCACAACTTTTCCAACTTACTTAGTTCGCGAACTATAGCTGCTCTCTGGACGCGTGAAATGAGAGTATCTCAAGCCCGTAAATCAAATTCCAAGCGAGTTCAGAATTGAAAACTTTTCTTTTCAATAATTTACTGTTTTTATCACTTTTTTTTATAAATTACGAATGATGTTTTTCGAGCTTTTACTAAACGTCAATAAAACTTTCAGTTTTAATAGCATTTCAAGCTTTTAAAGCTCCCGTAGTAAAAAACAAAGTTGTTGCATGTTCGAGTACAAAAGTTAGTTTATTTGTTATTATTCGTTCTGTGTGTTGCAGATCTCTAATATCAAGTCCTCCACTCATGTCCACAATAAACATTTTCATCTGCCTATTGGGCGCCTCAAGGTCTGGCTGCCTTTTTATAGATCCTTACAATCTTAAAGAGGTGAGTCGAACTTGGACAGAAAAGACACGCTTGCAATTGACTGTTTAATAAAACTAGATTTATAAGTATGAATAATTGTTGATTTTAGATAATGCCAAAAGTTATTGGGTCAATCATGTGGGATATTGGATTTCCCTTTATTACCTCAGCATTTTGTCTCGTACAATTAGCCTTTCTTCAACTCACTCAAGTAAGTGCCATAAAGAATCGAGTTCTGTCATTACGAAAGTAGGTTTACGACAGAAGAAAATCCAAAGTAGAGCTCGGTTTTCGGAAACTATTTGTAAAGTAGAGTAAAAAAACTTGATAAAATTTGTTCAACAATAATATTTGGTAATAAGAAATTTTCAAATTAAAGCTGTTATTGAATTATCAAAAGTTTTGCAATAAAGTAAAAAAGTAAATTGTTGTATATCATTATTGTTCGAACGCGAGAAATCGCGCTAAACATCATGATAATAGTTTTAATCCAACAAGTGCTCAGTGAAAGCAGCACACGCGGCCGCCCGGGTGGGGAGGATTCACAAAATAACAATCGACGAATCCCCATTGTACGCGGCCAATAATCAATGCGGCTCGCGCTTTCTTTTGAATGTTTCAGGTAAAGTTGAGCCTGGAGACATTCCAGCGGGATAGCTACCTCAGCCTCTTGATAATCTTTCACTTCTCGTTCGTCATAATAAGCGACGTGAGCCTCGCCTTCCGCATCGGCTACATGGCCAAGTACGCCGTCCAGGCGATCTTTCTCATCTGGGGCCTCTCGCTCTTTATCACCTTCCTCTACGCCGGCTACAAGGTCAAGGTTCTACTCAAGACTCTGCCGACAAATCTCCTTGTGCGCGACAACTCGAGCGCGAATCAGAAAGGTCGGTGGGTGATTGTGCGCATCGAGCGCTCAGGTGATTAAATTCTCTTATTTTGCCGAGCTATACTAATCGCTAGCGCCTGTACATATTGTTTATAGGCATAATGCAGCTTGCCATGCTCGCGCCTTACAATAACCTGGCCACGTCGGTGACCGCCGCCCTCGTGCCCACCCTCTTTGGTCCGACTAAGCTCAAAGCCCTCGAAGAAGGCGAGCCGGCCAAAGGCCCTGACACTAATCCCAGCTTGAATTCCAGTAAGTTTAGTCGGTCTAAGCGATCTTTGCGCTGTCAGCGTCAATATAAAAAACAACCGCTTTTTTACACTTTGTGGCTCTCTATTGTATTACGCGTTTTCCAGATATTTTCATGGACCGTTTATACTTTATTCTATTGTCTGTCATTTTTCAAGTAGAGAGTCACAAACGTGTTGAGCTTTTCTATAATTTTTAAATTATTTATGTGATAGCAATGTAAATATTGTAAATATCACTAATATAGATGTACCTCTGAGTAGCGCCACTGCGCCACCAACTAAAAGTCTCATTCAATGTAACAAAAATTTAAAGACAAGTTTTGTATAAAGTTCAAAAACGTTATTTCTTTTATTTTTTTTTCCGTCGTTGTTTTTCATTGCTTATTTTCTCTCTTAAAGCTGCTAAACAAATGCTTCTGAGTATATCATAGCTTTTTAATGTTCATTTAAAAATAATTGTATATTATACATATCATTATTTCCTATCCTATGAAGGCAATATAAATTAAATTAAATAAGTAGTATTTTTAAACGATAATAATTGATTTTGAATTTAACGTTTATGTTTAATTTTTCATTTTTACTTAAAAATAAATGTTCAATCCTCGACTTTAATCGACAATTTTTTTGTTAAAATTGTTAACTAACTATATTTTTGGGACGATGTATTAAAAAAGCTCAAATATTTTTTTTAAAGCAAACGTTTTCTATAAATGGCATAAAAATTTTCATACGTCATAATTAAACAAAAATAACCATATACATAAAGAAACCAAAAAATATTCTAGAAGGTATTCTTTTATAATTTTGAAAAAGACTACACAGACAATATTTTAAGTGAATTAATCAAGAAAAAGTCTTTTGTGTTAATTTTATCGAATTAAATGTCAAAATAATAGTCTTTGTGAAAAATTTAATTAAAAATAATACAGCACAAAGGTAATGTTCAGCCACTAGATCTGTGCGCTTTTATCTGAAGAAAGTGAAAATCCATGTGAGATTTCTGCACATTACCTCTTTTATGGCTGGCTTAACGCATGATATACTACTTACTTTGAAAACAAGATTAAAAAGATTTTTTTCTTGATGTACTTCGTAATTGTATATAAAGTTGAGATGAAATATAAAACTCTACATACTTTACGCTTACATTTGCATAGTGATACATAAATTAAAATAATTATAAAATCTATCGCTATTAAATTTTCTTAGTTTTCATACATTTATGTAAGTGTCAACCATATCGAGTGAAAATGTAACTTTCCCCACGTTACATTTTCACAATATCTCCACTCGAATCATTGCACTAGTAACTTCTCGCACTTCGACCTCCAATCGTTGCCAAGCACCGTGCAAAAAAAAAATAAAACAAACAAATCACACCTCTCGAGAGACGTAAACTTTGCATATACCTCTCATCGTCACCCTTGCGCCATTATTGCTGTCGAAATCGAGCTTACAAGTGCAACTTATTAATCGACACCCTCAACGTGACAAGTATCGTACATCGTAGACCAGCGCGCAGGTTCGCTCAAGTCGCGCGTCCAGCAGGAGAACGAGAAGAACAGCAGGACGGCAATGACGTCGCCGCCGGAGGAGCGATTCTCGCAGCCGATCTCGACGGTGCCCGAGGTCTATGTGCGCCCTCCCACTCCGACGCCCTCGATCATCAATCTGCCTACCATCACGGTGTCGAGTCCGAGCAGGAGGAGCTCACTGGCCAGCAGGCGAGGCAGCGATGCCTCCCGATGCTCGAGGCGCGCGTCTGAGTGCAGCGTGAGATTCGTCAATGAGGAGGACACCAGCGCCGAACCGCCTGGAAGCCCTGGTTAGTATAAATGTTTTAATAGTTTTATATAGTGATACGATGATTTTAGAAGCCATGTAATCGTTTTGAAATCAAGAGGCAACTGTTATTTCGATTCAACTTTGCAATGTACCTTATGATTTATCTTATACAATGTAAAGTTGAACAAGCCATTCACCTTACATAGGTAAATATTTGTATTTAAACACAAAACTTTTAAATATTTGAATAAGTTATTTATTATATAAACTTGAAGATTGATTATTAAACAATAGGAAATAAGTTTTTTTTAATCAATAAAATTTTTTCTATCAAGCATGAAAATATGTATCTTTTAATGTATTATTTGGAGATGAGAAGGCGATGTTCTGCACCAACGTCAATTTCTTTGCAGATACTAATTGCGTCATAAAATAATTTTGCAAAAAGAGTAAATAACATGGCTTATAAATTCAATTTTCTCCATTCAGTCTATCGTTGATAATTACGAGTTGTCACAGCTTTAAAATTGAACTCTACAGTTAAATCAATTACTTTGAAAACATCGTTATAATGATAAAACAAGCACAATTTAAATTGATTAATCGTTCGCGTATCGCAATTTCTAATTAATAGTTTACTGATTAGAACAAGTTGAGAACAATAGTTAAACTACCTAGAATCGATTGCTTTACTGCGTATATACTCTTTAAACGCGTGTCTCACGAAACTCTTCTTTTTCCACTTGCTGGAATTATATATAGAGTGGAAACTTTTTCTCGTTAAAACTCTGTATCTGCTATACTGTTAGTCCATAGAAGTGGCCCCGTATCTATAAACCATAACTAATTGTTTCACTGGTCATAGCATAAACGTCGAATAAATAAAAAATACATTACAAAGAGAGTACACTTGAAATTTACATTAGATCTAAGGCGGAACGAGTTTCATCTTTGAATTATGGATTTATCTACCTAATATACAATTCAATCGACACTTCATTTACCATGATAGTATTGCTTTTCCGTTTTTATTTCTTTATTGTATACAAAGAGATATTTTACCGTATATAACTATAAATTTCTTACTACCTTCTACTACAGAAATGTATGTATAAAAAATGGTAATTTCCATGTACTCTATTTGACCTATCTGGTATTCTGTTTATATTTTTCCTTCTGCTCTACCTATAAACCTTTACCTAATACATCATGCATTTATCCATGGTTATGCATGTAGAGCAGGGAAACCCATAGGCAAACCCATAGTGGAATAAATCCTTATGAGGAAACCTCGGTTCGGAGATGGTCGATAAAAACTTTAAAAAGTTTTATTATGAAATGTATTATGAATGAAAATTCTTTACGTTTGTAAAAAGTTAACGTTTTATGTAAAAATCAACTCAAATACCGAGGGTGTAGCAGCAGAGAAACCTTCGACGTATACTGTAGCTTATTGACACTACATGTGTAATTCAATTATTAGATTACAATTAAGATACTCAGATAAGATAACAGTTACTATTGAATGTTTTCAAAAGAAAAGTATTCCCGTGACATTTGCATAATTGTATTCTCATGAAAACTAACTTACATTTTCATTACACCTGCAAGTGATTGGGGTAAAACCGAATACATTATTTTCTCTACCACTACCGTAAATGAGAACTATGTCAGTTCATAGTAAATGTTCTAATTGCTATTCAGGATCCAGTAAATATGAACAATAATAGCATCATCAAGTTTTCAAAGTTAAAGTTTTTCAAGTTTGCTATTTAATATTTCACCAAAAGTTATTGTTAATGAATTTCGTTACAAGTAGATAATTACTTTGACGAGTATGTAAAGCCATTGTTCATATATTTATGGATAAATAAGTAATTTTTTTCAACACATGCATGAAAAAGGCCCTTTTTCTGCGTAGAAAAGTGAATGGAAAATCGAACACTTCGAGCGTCTAGCGAGACCTCCCGCAATAGCGGGAGGAAGAAAACACAGTCTCCCGTTATTGCGACTCGATGAACCCATCCACTTTTCACGCAAAAAAAGTCCTCAAAACTTTTCCTTTGGGACACTTTATTTACTGTTACATAAAATTTTCTAGAAATAATTAAAGTAAAAACAACTCAAAGGTTAAATATTAATTTTCTATTCATTCATTTATAATTTAATTTAGGATGTTGGGAAAGTAACTACCTTGCTTTACCCCTCTATCCCCAACAGTTTTGAAAAAAAAATTCCATGTGGGACTATAATACTAAATATTAATAAATATCTGTAAACGTCATGTGAATAGAAAGAATTTATGAAATTTTTATTATACATATGAGAGATTCTCAGCAAAAGTTAAAAAGTTCACATTTTTACATGTAATCTCCTTGGTAATAAATAATCCTCTTTCATTGAATAATAATGGCATCTCTTTTAATTTTTAATTTCACTATGCCATTCTAGTAATTGGCGTTTCATTCTTGTAAAAAGTGTATTTTTTGAAAAAACTGAAGATTTTATATTATAAAATATCCATGAAATATCCACGGAGATACAGAACAGAAGCTGCGCACTTTTGCTTGAATCACTCATAATAATAAAAGCGTATATTGCATAGAAATTTACTACAGAATGTACATAAACCCTTGGCTTTTTCCTTTATTTTAGTAAATTTTAAACTTATTTTTTAAACGTTCCCCGTATACTTCTCGAATAATTTTTTTTCTCAATTTTTATATTTTAACAATTTTTTACAATGGTATCCACCCCTGGTAGAAAATTAACGATATCTATATGTCAAGCAATTCAATAGGGATCCATGTGGATATCCTCTTTTGACGACTATCAGAAAACTTGACATTACCATTTTCTTAAAGAATAATGAAGTCTCGAGATCAAAGACGTATTGATGCAACATACCTATTCAGAGTCAACGGGCTATTGTGACCGTGTATAGCGCGAGTGCTTCAAAGCTAGCATTATTCAGAACTTGACTATATATTAGATAACTTTAAGCTAGTCGCGCTTTAAAGTCCCCCTTATAACACGAATCTCATTAACCCCTATAATCAAATTTAAAAAAGTGTACGATCAATCGACGCAGCTCATTACAGCCGAAATCACCGCCACCGTGTCGCGCTTTACGTAACTCTCGCCCTACGCGTCCCACGTCATCAGCTCTGTTGTATAAGCATGATCAACGTGACGAGTTTATCGCACGTACACACGCACGCACGCGTATATATATCTGTTCGTGTACGTATAGGTGGCCGGCGGAGCTCGGACGTGGACGGCGTCTCGCCACGGCATTCGCCCTCGCTCGACCGGGCCCGTACCCCCGAGGGCATATTACGGCGCAACAGCGACTGCCCGAGCATCACGCCGACCGGCAGCAGTCGCGATGTACGTCGAGGCTCGGATTTTGGTAACCCCGAGAAGACGCGCTCGCAATTCGCCACGAAGCTCAGACGCAACAGCGACTTTGGCAACAGGACGCCCAAGCGACAGCTGGAGCAGGAACAGAGCCGGCTATCCAAGATACTCGATGTCAGCCCCACCGGTGAGTGATATATATTCACGCGGAAAACAATTGGCGCCGGCGCGAGCGAAAAGAAGTAGGTCATGAGCATATGGCGGGTTATAAGTACGTTGTAAACAGAATGACGTGTTTCGCGCGCATGAGTTATTTCCTTCTGTGTTTGTGATTTTACTATTCTGTGCGCAGTACGTGAAATTCAAGTTTCGGTTTTTAAACTTTTTTTTATAATATAAGCTCGTATTTTGAAAGAGTTAAAGTTCATTTTATTTCTATACATGATAATGTTAAAAACACATCCTTGCAGAGTTATACCTATAATAAGTATTTTAATATGGTATTTGTTCGGGCAAATACATGGAAAATCATGGAATAATTTTAGACGTAAATATGCTCACTTGGAACAATACCGTCATTGTTTGTTTGTAACTGATTGACGGAACATTCAATAATTATTGACAAACAATCGTTCGACAATCATACTTAACTATTATCGATTTATATTTGCGTGGCATATAATTAAAAAGTAATAGGTTTGAGAAAAATACATTTTCATTTGAGTGGTATTGAATCATTCATACATCTATGATGAATAAAAGTGCCGCGATACGGAATTGACGAAGCTATAAATACGTCAATCTGAGATACGTCGTCTGTTTTTATTTAATAACGTCGTATGTAATGCAGCCGTTATATACTATAGCCTTGACAAATGGTACCTAGAATTAATTTCCATTGTATACTCTTTATTAATAACAAATGAAGAGTAGGCTGGGAACAAATAGTAAAAGTAAATAAGAAAAAAGTTGGCGCAAAAAAGAGGGCAATGTGAGAAAGCAGAGTGCGACGAACTACTTGTCTTGATGTTGATAGATTAAGATACTGTATAGGGGGAGGAAGATTGATCGCAATTCGATGTGTTTAGTATTGCATGAAAAGCAACACAATGAATCAACTGAATGTTTTTCTGACCCTATAGAACGACGTTAAAGCTGTAGCCATATAGACAATCAGCACTTTTTATTGTTCTACTTTTTAAACGAATATAATTATATCTGACCTTTTCAATATTAGATAAAAATTTAATTATGATTGCGCGATATTTTTTTTTATTGAAAATAAAGCATGAAATTTTCTTGCATGTCTAGAAAATGTATATTCACACGTGTAGTATAAGGAACTTTCATACATTTTTTATAGTACTGTATATGTACGGGGTATGTAGATCTTTTTAAAGCATTTTTAAAGAAATTCGTGAAGGAAATTTATGAATAATTTACGACAACGCCTGAGTAAATACTGGCTTTATTCGTGGATATAATTCTGTTTTACTATACATTTCATTTAATAATAATAACTTTTATCATTAAACATAACAATAGTACTATTCAATACTCACGCTGTCAAAGCTTAGAGATACTTTTCATTATTCTGAATAATAAAGAAATCAAAAAATTTTTTACGGATTGAACAATACTATGAGCTTTAAAATATTTTTTATTTAAATTCTTATTTTTAAAACCAATATTACTATAGAATCTGAATTTTTTTGATAATATTTATAAAAGTAGTTCAAAAAGAATGCGCTTATTTATTGATATTGGTTTAAAACTAGTACACGCGAAATAACCACAATGCCGGTCACCTAGCTAATCAATTAGTTGCTCGCCAACCGCAACAAAGCTGAAACTTATTAGAGCAGCCCGTACAGTAATTGAATTTTATATCTTTTGCAACCTATACATTACTATTGTTTACTCGAAATCTTTGCAATATGTTTTCTGATATTTATTAATTAAAAGTGCAGAGTAAAAAAAGCAATTCCTAAGATTTAAATTTCCATTATCTCTTTCCGTCTACTATTAGAGTCTCTATCGTTTCGCGAGAGTATAGTCAGAAAAATCACGTAAAAGGGTTGAACTCTGACTTTAAAAGCGTGCATTACGCTCAAAGAGAGAGAAGAGGGAGAGAAAGAGAGAGGAGGGCGATATATACTCGACGTCAAGTGTGAGTCGTGCAGAGCGCATGCACTTTTTCAATTTTGAAGCTGCTTTTTACAATCTTAAGTAGCTTTCTTTGCCTGTAGATATTATACCATAAAAATTCTTCTTTGAATTAAAGAAATGATGGATAGTGAGCTGTTTTACAAATGCCTAAGTCAATTACTACATTAAAATGAATTTATACAGAAATTGAAAGTAAACTTTTTACAACCTCGAAAAAGTTTATTTCAATATAAACTTCCTTGCACGTATATCGTGTACTTAATTGCACGGTAGGAATTTCTATACTACACTACAGAAATATTGCATTTTTATGCCGCCGCTCCTGCCACACTTCGGCACTTTAAGTTATAAACGACGAGAGACGTACCTATACACATCGACTCGGCGCTCTGTTATTACACTGCTCATTATGTACTTATTTATTCATTTTTCAACTTTGAACTTCACCCTCGGGTAAGAAGTCAATTTTCCTTTACAAAATTATCATCCTAACGCCCACTTTTGTCTCGAAAAATTCAACGTATCTGGACGGCATCTCTGCCTGAAGCACATTAGCATGCAAATGGAAAAAACGAACTTGTAAAATAAGGTCTCATATCATATAGTAAATATACTTGAACATGGGCTAAATTCTTAAACTCTTATTCATAGTCTGGCATTATAAATACATAATAATATTATTTTTATTTAGAGGCTATGCCTTTAAAAAATTCTTTAGAAATATATTCTCCAAGGTTTTGAACATTTTTAATATTCTTGTGCCAATGACAAATATATAGTACCGGAATTTTGTTGTATGCTCGAAAATAATATTTTCCTTCGTTTTTCATCTTTAAAACTTGATTACTGCGTATAACGTTCCAAAACTTCAGATTTAATGAACCTTCGTTCCGCAGGCTCCAGACGAAACTCGGACCTGAGTGGTCTACTGCCTACGCGGGTGACTGAGTCGCGGCGCAACTCCGATATTTCCTGCCGGAGAAGCAGTGTCGAGCGCCGGGGCTCGGAGCTTGTCGCCCGGGTCAAGCCAATCGTCATTAGTCGACGAAGCAGTGACGTCAGCATACGCACTCTCGATATGAGTCCTACGCATTACAGCCAGGGCGAGAAGCAACAGCAGCAGCAGCAGGAAATTAAGTCTGAATCGGACTCTGATCAGCCGGACAACTACTACGGGAATGAGAAGGCGGCGCTGATGAATAACAAGGACACGGATGACGAGAAGAAGGACGAGGAGGAGAAAGAGAAGGGCAGTAGCAAGACGCGAAAGAAGAATCTGTCGTGGAAAAGCGACAAGGTCAAGGACGACCAGGAGGACATCACCGCCGAGACGAGTCTGCTTCCCGAAATGCAGCAGGCAAGCAGAGTGGTGGCAAGTTTTTTATACTTTGTTGTAGAATTCTAATGGGACTGGAAATTACTAAAAGCGTGTCGCTAATCTTAATTATTTATAAAATAATACAGGACGCAGTCAATGTGTGGTCTAGGTGTTCGAGGTATCCGATGACAGTGTCTAAGTGGTATGCTCCATAGTTTTTTATTGTGTCTAGGTGTCGGAATGCATCCGAAGCGTGGTAGGCACAATAAGCTATGAAGCGCACGACCTAGATTCCGCCATCGGCTAAATATCCCGAATACTTAGACCATGCACTGGATGCGTTCCGACACCAAGGCACAAAGAGCCTTGCATTGTACCGCCTATAGACACGGTCATCGGCTACCCCGGACACCTATAAGGGCGTAGCCCGTTATTACAATGCTGATTCTTATTTACAAAAATTAGTTTTAGGCTGAGTTATAATTAACAGGGTAGCTAATTTATAGCTAATAAATCTAGCTAATTTATAACAGTTTAAGCATCAGAGCTGGTTAATTTTCTACCAGGGATATTGTGAAAATAATTATTTTTGAATATACAAATGGGAATAAATTATGTAAGGAATAAATATTAAAATATTTAATTTCTTCGAATTAATTAATATTACGGGAATGAATGAAATTATTATTCATAATATCAGTACACAATGAATAATAATTTGACGAATACATTGTATTGAGATTCTGATGAAAATGTTTGTGTCAATGATGAATGCAAACGAACTCTATGCTTAATTATCTCTCGATATTATTTTGAGAACAATATTGACCGTATTAAGTATACGCTAGGACAATATTTCTGCAAAGTCATGGAGTTTCCTTTAAAATATGTATTTGTGATGTTATGTATACATAGACGTGAAAATACCATTCCACTACTTATTCTCTTGTTGCCTTCAATATTGATTGAAGCAAGCTA
This sequence comes from Torymus auratus, assembly GCA_900474315.1. Taxonomy (NCBI): domain Eukaryota; kingdom Metazoa; phylum Arthropoda; class Insecta; order Hymenoptera; family Torymidae; genus Torymus; species Torymus auratus. The sequence goes on from UXGD01000146.1 coordinate 15,156, forward strand.
ACCCACTTTCTTGTATTTATTGGCACAATACGTGATATAGTCTAATACTGTTTAGCAGGTAGTTGATTATTTATTATTACTATACTATTCGGAAGGATAATGAATCATCACATCACAAAGTGCTGCATCAACTATAGCATAGAATTACATATTTCTAATAGATTGTTTAATTTTAGAATACCAATTCAGTAAGTCACGAAGTAATCAATCAAACAGGGAAAGGAAAGCCTTTTAAAATTTAATCATATTTTTTCACGAATTACGACCGTGAATTAAATATTTTGTATTACATATTTAAATACTTCCAATATTCATAGATTATTTAAATAAATTAAATGCATAAATACTTACTTCCCTATACCAGCCAAATAGAATTATGAATATTTAATTTGTCACCAGAAGTGAATTCCAGAGAGACAATTTCTTTTCATCTTCATTACATGATATATTACTAGTATTCTGTGCTCTTCGTGCAAAACCTTTCCTCCCCCTCCCATCTCCATCAATATAAAGTAATGTTATATAATAATCATTTTTCATTAATATTCTTTTAAATCGCGAACAGGTATTTATATTAAGCCTCAGTTAATTCCCAAGTATAATGGAAGAATGAACTTATTGTTAAAATTTCATTTATTTTTGCACAATTACTTAAAAATGAGATTGAATACAACACTGCATCTAATAATACTAATTTCAGTGGAGTAACGTTGGTTTTCCGGTCTCAATGGCATTTATATTGTTTTTTCAGAAACTATACATGATAATATAAGCATAAGGAATGTCTGTTTCTCTTATAGGAAAAGTGGAGTTGTATCGTTTTTCCAGGATATTGAATGGAAAAAACTGAAGTAATATGGTTTTTTCGGGTATTATCCTAAAAAAGATGTTTATGTGGGTTTTCCGGAAGTTATTCTTAAAAAATGGAGATACTTGGTTATTCCGGGAAAATTATAAAAAAAAAGGAGTTATAGCGTTTTTACTTGGGTTGGTTTAAAACATCGAGTGTACTTTCATAATTTCTGTCACGATTACTTGATAGAGGACTGTTCGAAGATAAGAAATAAGGCATAAAAGATATTTTGAAGAAACACGTCACTTACGAGGATTTTCCGGGAAGCAACAGATATTATCATTGATTGTTCCTCGAATTCCTAAAAGTTGATATACAAAAAGAAACTTATTATCTGAATTCATACCAAATTTCAGATAAGCCTACTAAAAGCAAAGACAAAATTATGATTAGTACGATATTATATTACTTTGCGATTTTTCAAATTACTTTTTTTTTCAATTTATTTTGTCTGAAATTTGATCTAAGTTACTCTTTGTTTACGAATTCTTATAAAATTCAACAAATTGTTGAAAGTCATATATTTATTCATGTACTAGTAGGCGTAAAGTGCTCAATTTACAACTAGTACATCAAAGAATAATGTTCGTACCTCGATCGTAAAATTCGGATCTTTGCGTGATCACGACTCGGGGCTTAAAACTTTGACACCTTTCTATAATCAAACTCAGGTCGTGAAACTCTATTTTACGCTCTTGTTACGAAAAGTTAGTGCAAAATATTTAGGTCCTATAGTCTTATCTGCCAGTACAGCAAAAGTCTGTGTCTATAGATGCATCATAATGTACCGACCTAATACTAATAATTTGTTATAACTTTATTATTACCCTCTCAATATTAATGACTTATAGAGATTTAGTGTTTCTTTACAAAGTAACTAGCTCACCACTCTGCAAAGTTTCAAATAGTGTTATATTAACATTTTCATTAAAAAATTTCAGGTATATAAATGTTATGAATTGTATATGTTAAGATTCCCTTCAAAGTACCATTAATAAAGCTATAAGTATTCGAAACCTTGCAGAATGCTGTAAATTTCTTTGCAAAAGCCAATTAAATCTGCCTTAGAATCTTGACTGCAGTAATGATTAAGTTGTAAAAAATTATTAGTGTTCGGTCGGTACCGTCGGTCGTACTTATAACTACGTACGTTCGTATCCAAAATATTTTTATAACAAAACAAAATACTGCAAATAACATTATCTATGCTTCTAAACATAGAAGTCATTTTTATGTTCACACATCGAAAATGAATAGTTAATAATTTTTTGTTCATTTTTATCATAACAAAAATGTTATTATAAAGATAACACAGAATGTCTTCCCTCCCCTCTTCCCTCCGTGACCCCTAGAATTATTCAGACTCCACCTGTGCTAGTGCCACCATCAGATTCAACTTCATAAGCTATTTTCATAAAAGATTTGACCTTTACCACATGTCCCTCTTGTGTATAAGTAGTATATCATGATTATTTAATAGCAAGGTACATTACGATTATTTATGAGGAACAATAACAAAAATATCATGCATTTAATAACAGGTTAATTAAACAACGTGTACAGTAATGACTCTCCATGACAGTTATAATGACATTATTGAATGTTGGGGGTGGGGATTATTTGGGAAGTATATATAAAAAGATTTCAAAATATTTTGCAAGCACAATATTATGAATTCAAAAAATGTTATTAGGAACACAATAAGTTCTAGAAGTGCAAAATATTACTAAAAAAGTGTGGATATAACTGTTTAAAAAAGATTAATAAAATTTATAAGAATGCTATATTTACTCGAACTACTGGTGTTGCGCTTCGCGCGCCGTATCGTCGGCCAATCAAATTTTACATGTCCATTTCAAATCGATCAATCACAATCAAGTCTATCTCTTTTTTGTATAGGAAAATGAGCTTTTGAAAGACAAGTTTTGTAGATTACTAAATTTTTGAAAAATTTGTATCATTATGTATTTGTCTAGGTATTTTTGAGTTCTGAACATTTAATCGTTTAGAAAATTTATCTTTATATCAGAATAAACTATAATTGGCTATTTGATTTTACTGAAAAAATAACCATCTGAAATTTTAGCATAGTCTATCAGAATACCAGCTCCCCGTTTAATGGCATAAGAAAAGCATAATCACATTTTTAAATGGCAATTTTGCTTAAAAATGTACTCCATAAATTGTTATACAGGACAACGGTGGCGAAATTTTTTCATATAATAGAGGGAAATACATATTTTTGAAAAACTTCACAATAAAAATAGAATGATAATTTATAAATTCTTTTTAAAACATTTAACTGTTAGCATGCGCATCTAAATATTTATTGACAGTGATTTTTAAATAAAAAATGTATTACACTTTATCCTTTTCGTTTTAATGAAACTGATAAAAATCTCCATAATTTTGAAAAATTGCAAATTGAACTGTTTTTCCTGTAAACATACACATACATATTTAGTTCCTGAAATTTGCTCTCGTGGTACGCCTAACTATTTCCGATGCAAAACACCCTTGCGGCTCCCGGAAAAGCGGTTCGCCTGGTAATTACGCCGCGCGGCCGTTCATCAAACCCTGCGCAGCTTGCGGCATGCATTATAAGCCCTTGTGTGTGATTTTCGCTTGTGCAGGGCGCGGACTTTACACTTCATTCAATATTGAACCACATCGCGTACGTCAATCGGGCCAAGTCAGACACACCGCTACATATATCTGAGGCGTCAACAGCGGCAGCGCGACGGGCCCAGATCAAACGGGTCCTCAACGTCACTTACGCCACGGCTGTCTTCGGCATTCTGCTCTGCCTCGCCGACGCTGGCCGCATCTTTGGACCTTATGGTAAGGAGTAGAGTTGTTTAAATATAAAGGTCTTTACTTTCTAAATGTAAAAAGTGTTATATTGCTGTTAAAAATTATTTCAATGTAATTTTGAAACAGTATTGAAAACAATGGTATACGGTCACTAAAAACTTTCAAATTGTTATATTATTAATCTTAAAATATCAATTTACTGTTACTTATATCATTATCACGTACTAAAACTGTAAATATTTTTATTTTCTCGCGATTCATCTTACGTAATTCTTCTATGTTGTTGCAACGTTATTTTTATAGTCGAACTTCCGAAGCTTGTTGCGTGGTGACGAATGCGCTCTTTTAAGTCTTCTGTATTATCAACTTTAAAATCCCATTTCCAACACGACGTTTTCTTTGATTTCTAGCTTATCGTATACAGGAATAATTTCACATGTTCTTATTTCAGAAAAGTTTCATTGCCTAAAATTTTGACTGCAAATTATTAAGTATAGGTATATTTTGTAAATTATTTTAAAAAGAAAATGTCATGTAATACATAATTAAGGTTCAATTTTAACCTTTAACTATAGCACGGCAGTGCATGCCAAACTTTTAATTGAAATAGTTCTAACTTTATGAATATTATGTTTTAGAGAACCTTTAACCGCAATCTAAATTCATATAAAATGTTCATATGTCATACGAAAGTTTTGTAGTATTGAATTAACTCGTTTAATAGGTGTCGTATCTCTCTCTATATACAAAGTAATAGTAAAGTGAAAAAAGCCACTTTAAAGTAAAGATTAGAAAGAAACAACATGATATTCGAGTTATGTATAATAAATCTACTTTATAATAAACTTTACCGTAAGAAATGTCAAGCTATATTAATTCTTTATAGTTTAACATTTATATTATAGTAAAACAAGTAGCTTGAAATGAAATCTGGATATAGAGACGGAGAAATAAAATGCGAGGTTTTATCCACGTCAAGTCAGCAGTTGCGTCATTAAATTTTACTACCCTTGTAGATAAGGAACGGAAAATAGTTCTCCAAACGAACCTTGTCCCATATAGGTACATAAAAAACTAACGAGCTCTGATTGTCGAATGCAACTTTAAAAGCTTCCCTGCCCCACCTTTTCGAAAAATCGATACGCAGTAGCGCACAAAACCATCTACGTTTCCTATTATTCTCTCTCTCTCTCTCTGTTTCTCTCAGGTCTGCTGGCCGAGGTCGTCAAGTACGGCACAAAACCGACGGCAGGCCAGTATCCAAAACCATGGCCCTGGCTCATCTACCAAACCGTTTGCCGTTCGATAGAGCTGATAATGGGCTGCGCGATGGCGAGCGTCACGAAGCAATCGTCAGCGAGTCCGCGCCATCAATACCTTAGCAAGTATCCGGACTACAGTCTTAGGATGAAGCAGCGCAACAACCTCTACATCTAAAGCAATACGTTATTATATACCGAGAGCGCATCAATGCATCATTATAGTACGCGTCTGTGTATAACTCGAAGAGACGAGGGAGGAGGCTCAGTTGTCGGATAAGACTGAGAGTGCAACCCGTATGCCAAATTTTTTTCCTCGACAATGTGGATTTTATTTATTTTTTTTTCATTTTTCATACAGAAAACTCGCTCGCTCACTCTTGTATACGCATTAGAAGCGACGTCGCTGTTCCACCCAAAATCGAAAGTGGAAAAAACGTTTCTGTGTTCGAATGATTTTTGAGACGATCGTAAATATGCCGCAGAAATGTTATAATAGTAAATCTACATATTATTGTTCAAATAGCCTCACATCTTCTAGTCTTCTATATCCCAAGCATTCCAAACTTATCGTTATTCGTATTATTCTCATATGCACATATCAAATTATAGATATAAATACATTTTTATTTTTATATAGTAATTAATTAGTCTTTTTTTCGATAATTCTGCAACGTAATTAATTGCAATCGTTTTAAAAATATAAATCATCGAAAACAGACTCTTTCAACGTTATTTCCATTTTCAATATTCTTATAGAAACATATTCTCGTTCATTTACATTGTATGTATATCTCTCTCCATTTCTCTCGACTAAAAGTGATACTTATTCACTATATGAGTATATACATATATATGAAAGTCAATTTCTTGATTCAATTATGAGAGATAAAGTACTAATTGCTCATTTCAATGCTCACATAAGTTGATTTTGTAACATATGTTTCCTAGGTTGTAAAATATACTTTTCCGCAAGGCCGTATATGTTATAAGGATTATTCTTTTTACAAGTTTAATTTGGTGGTATGAACAAGTCCGGAAGAAAAAATTCTTCGTGTGCTTTTTTTATGCTTATTGTCTTGGACGCTTTTTCTTAAAATTTATTCTTTTTTTAGGTTTCGATACACTAATTAGCGTAGATTTTATACTTCTTTCTCTTTACAAACTCAAAAAATATTTATTTTAATAATAAATAATTATTTTTTATATCAACTGTAATGGTACTTAAAAAATATATTACTCTAGTTGTTATACTCCCATCTGTTACTAATAATCATATTGTTTTTACGAAATCAAGATATATATTTTATAATGTTCAAAAATTTGAAATATACTATACGGTGTACTGTTCATACCACCTTATATTTACGTAAAAAATACGCTCTGATATACACATAATTTTCAGAGACGAAAAAGTATATGAGAGTAGCAGCGATTTTTACGAAAATATAAATAAACGCAGCAATAGGTCAGTGTAACATTCCAAAATAGTAACTGTGTTCAAATGAAGTACACTAAAGAAATCAATTTTAGAAACTCGTACACATATTGACGAAAAGTGCTACTTCTCGAGAAATAAACTTAATGAGACTTTCTTTTTCATCTGAACTCTATCTATAATTTTCCATTATTAATTTTTTATCAGACTCTTTTACTCTAACATTTTTAATGAACGACAAAACATCATCATCTTAGTGTAATCGTCAGTAATAGAAAAACTGAAATACCTGATATCTTTTAGCGGGTCGCGGCTCCATCATACATTATTTTCTATCTGACCGACGTTAAGTAATCTATAGTCGCGACAATAAAATCACTGTACATATGGAGTAGCATGTAGTAGAGTGATATATTGACACTATACGTTTGTAAAGTGATCGTTAGTGCAAAAAGGAGAAATCGCTTTGGAATTTCAACTATTTTCCCACTGTATTTTTTATTAACTAAAATGTGTTTAAAAACATACGTATTTTGTAATCAACTAAAACCTGCGTGCGATACTATAATACTAATTACTAATAATATTTCATAGTAATTAAAAATTAGTTAATTAAAACGGATTCCAAAGCAATTTTTTCCCGTTGACAAAATTTCTTGAATCACTGAATTCACCCTATTGAAGTGCCCTAACTCTTGGATGTTGAATTAAGAAACAAAACGTTGTTTAATACTAAAACTAAATGTCTAAATGGTTTATTTACAAATCAAACTTGTAACAGTGTTGTGATTCTAAATGTGATAAATGTTTAAATGTTTATTAGCTAACTATTCTATGCTGATTATAAACTGTACTATTGCATAGTGCAAAGTCTCTCTCTGTGAAAAATTAACATGCAAGTTCTTATTTATAACGCCCGACAGAAAATAACATTAGTTTACTAATTTTCGTTCTCACTGTGAATACTCTGACTTGCATCATGCGACATTATTCGAAAAAGTTTTCATATTTATCTACTTATCTTATTTAATCATATATTCGGTTATTCAGTCATACAATAGTAGTGTCTTGTACGAAAAAGTCGCCATTTTCAAAGTTGTAGATATTATGTGTAACTTTTGATAAAGAATTAGAACGTAAACATTATTTTAAAATATTGTACTTTATTTTATTTAACTAAAAATAATTAAGTTTAAATTTTTCATAATTATAATGTTCAAAATTTATCTAAAGAATCTTTGGAAATATTTTGTAATTAGATGACGTATACAAGTGAAATTCCTGATATATCAGTTTTTCAGTACTTTTATCACTGGTAAACAAAAGTAAGTGGTATATATTTTTTCGTACTTGATACTATTTCATTATTGACAGAGCATTGCTGGAAAATGCTCTTTGTTGAAGTATGTAAATTTATATATGATGGACTTGTTTAAGTTACACTTTTCTATCCAGACATAAAGGACCATGACTTAGAGTTAAAGTTTTTAGAAAGTTTACCAAATATCCTCAAAATATGATAAATGTTTTAATGTGCCAAATATTAATGTTAAATATTTTCAATGTTTACGACTGTACAATTGAAAACAGTGGAAATCAAGCAAGATTATATATTAGTGATGAAATGCTAATACAGAAGAACAACTATTTATATACAAAATGAGGTGTACACGTATTAGCATCAATGCCAAAAGTGGCATTTGATGTACTCTGTAGATGAAATATACTGTGTACATCAATATTTTTATGAATAGCCAATGCAATTCAATGAATACTTTCGATACCTTAAAAAATTCTGAATCAGCGTAAGACAATATTTATTAAGGAGGGCTCATAAAACTAAACGTTAGAAAATCAGTAGAAAGAGAAAGCAAACATTCAGGAGGTGTTAAAATAAACATGGTTTTCGGTAGAACTTTAAAAATACAGATCTTTTTGTGTATACACTTTTTTTACTAAAATAAACAATTTTATGAAAAAAAAGAATAAATGAATGCGATTAAACTTTTTACTACATCTAAAAGATTTTCTTATTTTTATCTATAATTTTAAAAATAATTAATAAAAAATAAATGCAAACTAAATATTTGTATTTAAAATACAATTGTTCGCATACGGCTGTAGATTAATTGTTTTTATAAAATTGTTAATTTTAAGAAAACTAAAGAGTATAAGCAAAAAGTAACGAAAACATCGATACCTATTCATGTTTGGAAGCGTATATCTAATATGTCGTGTATTGAGAGTTCGTCGTCTTTCAATTGTCTAGAATCTAAATACTGTGCACTACAGCCAGTGTGAAAGTTATATTAGAAAAAATCTGTCAATAACTTGGAATCTTACTAGTAGCAATATTTCAATACACGAATTGTGTTACATTGGATTTGTAATTGCTCAAATTGTTTTGTGAAAATCATTACTGTATGCATTTAAAACTGAGTATGGTATTAATTTTTAAGATTCTTTAAGATCACAAAAAAAAAATCTTACACAACATACAGTATAAAAGTTGACTTATTTGTGAACTAAAGATTATCTATGTATGGAAATACATTATATTAATAAAAAATCGTTTTAAAATTTAGTGCATTTACTTTGGTTTCTATGTTTCTAATATTATATCTTTTCAAATGGAATAATTTTACTGAATTTTTAAAGGAATGAAGATATACACCAAAATGTTTTAAATAATTACAAATCAATAGTATTATTAAATCAAAAGATGATAAAATTAATTTTTTAATATAAATTAATCAAAAACAGGATTGTTTTGCGATTTTTTTTTATTTTTCTATTTTTAATGCCATAATACCATAAATGAAACATAATGTACACTAACGACCATCTTTAAAAAACTAAAGCGTGAGTATAATTGTTCCAAGTATAAATGAAGGATTAGATTGATTGTTATGATCTATTGGCGATTTCATTCGATGCCCATGTCTTGTATTAAATTAGATGAAACAGATACTGATTTCATCATCAGCCCTTGTAATTGAAGTAGTCTATTTCAGGTTCTGGCGACCTCGATGGCGAAGCCGAGGTCGTAGGCAGAGGTTTCAGACTCTTCTTTGTATTTAATTGTAGACTGTCCATATTCCTGTAATAATATGCACTTATATACTTAATCTGAAGAATTAATTTCATACATATTACTGATAATTTAATGTTCAATTACCTTTCTGTTGCTACTTTCGACTTATTTAACATTGGTCCTGGTACTTTTCGTTGACCATTTTCTCTTTGCAATAATTCCAACAAACTGTAACTTGGTAACCAGCACTGCAAAAAGTAAAATTAAAAAATATTAATTTTCAATCAAATAAAAATTTTGTATTATATTAGTGTCAATGTATCTACTTTATCTTTTACGGCTGTCGCAACAACGTTGCGCTTGGGTTCTTGATCATACGCCTGACTCTCGCAGCCGAAATGCTCGCACGATTCGTGTAGAAACTGCCTTTTATCTCGATTCATACTTTCAAATGAATAACTTCGTGACTTTTGCTTCGATATTTTTGCCAGCTGCACGAGTTCAGTGAGCTTGTCGTGCACCATTTGACAAAATGCAGGATCCTTTTTGCCCCACATCTTCATGTGCTCGCTGTACTTCGGCAGGAGCTTGCCACTCAAGTCTGGATTAGCTATCTGTAGACCAAGTGTTAGTCGGCGATTTCTCTCAATTATCCTGCAATCTTCGTTGCACTCGAGAGTTTTCAGCTGATTTTGTTTCTTAGCGCCTTGACCAAAAACCTCTTCCAGATCGACCGAATGCCCAAGTTGCATGTCTGCCATTTTACTGGCTAAAATTCCGCTAGCTATTCTTTGATAATCTCGGGCATTCTCCGCGCATACACGAGACTGCGTTCGATTTCCACATTGACATGTCACCTGTACACAAAAATAAAATTGTCATTTAAAAAATCACACGAAAATAATTCATTGGTAACTTGCTCCAAGAATCAATAGAAAAATATATTTAGATCCTCATCGTTTAAATCCCCACCTTGACCATCTCCTTGCAGGGTGTGTCGGGGCACTTGCCCCCATGGCACGGCGCACTGCAAATGTGTCCACACAGCTCTCGTGGCACGGTGCACGGCTGTGAGCAGACTTGGCCAGGCTTCTCGCAGGCACCCGGGTGGCACGACTGGATGCATTTGTGCCGGCCACAGGAGATGGGCTTACCACAACGCAGACCGCAGGACACTTCATTTACGTAGCAGGGCACGGCTTTACGTAGCTCATGCTCGCCGTAACACCACTTCTGAGTAAGAACGGTGCAGGGTGGACAATTGGCGTCACTGTGGCAGTTGTGCAGGACTTCGTGGTCACAAGGATGCTCGCGTGTACATGGTTTCTCACAGGCAGGGCGGCGCGTGCCGCACGGTACCGGTGGGTAGATAACCGCGGCGCCGCACTCGCAGTAGAGCTCCTCAAAGCTGCTACGCCAGCACTGTTGGCACCTACCTGTAAATTTGATGAAAATCATTTTTACTTAATTGAATTATAATTAGTGTAATGATGATCAACCAATTCTGACGATTCTTACCTCTGTGACAAGTTTGCTCACATTTGTGCCGACCACAACTTAAAGTCTTTGAGCATGGAAGTGGGCATATGTGTTCGATGTCAATGCAACACATTTGATTACATTTATGCTTGCCACAGGAACGTTTCTTCGTACACTTTTTCTCGCAGCGAGCGTCATCAGCCTTAGTTGTCAGTTCTATACAAGGGATTTCCTTGTCCATATGACCACAGCGACACTTAACTTTAGTAACCGATTCACAATCAGGACACTCACCTTCGTGGCAGTTTGCTTGGCAGATATGAGGTTGGCCTGTAATTATATGAATTATTAATTAGCATTATTTTTAAAACATTGAAGAGTTCGATAAAAAAAACTTACTTGGTTGACCACATTTCAACCGCTTTTCACACGTTTTATCGCATGTTGGAATGGGATCTAAGCAGCTTTCTCTTTTTACAGTCAAAGGCGTTTGTCCACAACAACAATGTGTAACAGTTTCAGGTTTTAAGATGCAAGGTCCACAGTGTCCTGGATGGCAAATTTCTTTACACTTATGATTACCACAATCTAACACTTTCTCACAAACGTTTTCACAAGAGTATGTAGTTGGTAAGTTTAAATCACAAGTTTTTTCTCGACTATGTTTTCCACAATAACAATCTGAAATGAAATTTGTATATTTTTCAATGGACTTTACAATAACTTATCTTACAAAAGTGCCATAAAAATGTTTTAATTTTTATATTTTATCGAAAAAAAGGGTAAGATTTATATATAAGACTAAGAAAATCAAATAAAAATTATAGATAAAAATATACCTTGCTTGATAATTTTATCGCATGGTTCGCAACTACCATGGTGGCACTTGGTCTCGCAGTTGTGCACGCCGCAATTGAGCAATCGGTCACAAACTTCGTCGCACTGTAACAGTGGACCCGAGCTGCATTTCTGCGTTTGGGATGTTCGTCCACAACCACAAGTCTTGGTAACCATAGCCAAGCAAGGTGGGCACGAACCAGGATGACAGAGAAGAGTGCATTTGTGCACGCAATTCGTGTCAAGACGAGTACGGCCGCACGTTTCACCGCATGAATGCGCGATGTCACGTCGATTCCATTCTGGCATCCTCAATTTCCCGCAGAAACATACGTAATCCGTGGGTGCTTCTGGTGTGACGTTCTGACATGCCGGACAGCGCCAGCCACCAGTGTCTGAAATTCGAATTATTTGAGATTGTAATTTTTATTATTTGGAAAAAATATGCACATACACATTTTAAAACTCACCATCTTGTGATGACTTAGCCCATTTTTGTACACACTTCAAGTGAATAACGTGGTAACAATTTTTGCATGACCATATATAATCAGTCTGCCGCATAAATTCACAACAGACTAAACATTCTAATTGCCCGCGATTTAATTGTTCTGTCAGTCTTTCTCTTTGACTGGCATCGTCATCTATAAATATTACAACGAAAAAATATGAATTAAAAAATTTATTTTCAATAATTTATTTTAAAAAATTTATTTGACATACCTGGTTCATATTTTTTACTCTGAGAAGGACGTTTTGATGTTGTATTTTTATTTCCTGTATCTGGCGTTCTCTTTCTCCAGTCTGTTTTATCGTCCCGATTTTCTGCAAATGAGTTTCTATTATCTCTTCTTTCGTATTTACTATCCCTATTATAATTATCTCTATTATAATTATCCCTATTATAATTATTCCTATTATAGGCGTTATTTTCTGGATAATTATTCCTATTATATCCGTTATTCTCTGGATAATTATTCCTATTATATCCGGTATTCTCTTGATAATTACTCCTTCTATCTCTAGGATCCTTAGGATTATATACTGGTGCACTATTTTCTGGATAGTTAGTTCTTCTATCTCTAGGATCTTTAGGATTATATCGTTCTTTTCTATCATAATATTTATCTCCTCGGCCATTATTAGGAAATCCTTTCGAATTTCTCGCAGATTGCTGATTCGTTGATTGTAAGTTATCTATTTCATGACTTGAATTTACTGTATTACTGATCTTATCCTGACTTTCATTAAATGTTCTTTCTTGAGTATTAATTAAACTAGATTCTGTTTCAGATGTTTCAGGAACAGCATTTTCTGCATTATCTTTTGCAGTATGATTGCTTTGTTGTTTTTCAGAATAGTTTCTATTGCGATTATACTTGTCATTCTGATATTTTCTATTATTTTGATTTCTTCCATTGTCTTTTCGTTCTTCTTTATATTGCTGATTATTCTGTGTTTCCCTCCACCTTTTGCCAGCATCTCTTTTATTTTCAAATTTTTTATCATTATACTTTGTCCTATTATCTTCAAAAAAAATTTTACTAGCTGCACGATCAACTTCTTGACTTTGATTTTGATGATCATTATTTGCTCGACTTCTACTATTTTTATTTGCATTTAAAGAAGTACCTCGATCTACTTTAGTTTGATTTGGTACAAATTCAATAGCTGTAGCATGTAAATTGGAGTTTTCAACTATATTAGATACTTCATAAGGTTTCTTAGTATCTTTACGTTTATCACCATTTTGATAGCTGTTGCTTTTGTTATAATAGTATGATGGCATTTGTTGTTGACTTGTTTTATTATCTTCATAGAAGCATGGCAACTGATTGTTAGTGGAATTAAGATGTGTTTCAGAGGGTCCCATTTGGATCTAGATTAAAAGAAAGAAAAATAAATAAATAAAAACTTAAATATTGCAGTAAATGTTTATTATTAATTCATATTAAAAGTATGATTGATAAAGTAATTTTAAAATACAATATATTTTTTATTATAAAAAGTATCAGGATTACATTTCGAATATTTTTAGTACCTATACTCAAATGGAATTTAACATATAGGTTTAAAAAAGGTTATGAATTTTTAAAATGAAATATTTTATATATTGAAAAAGTTAAATTTTTCCACTAAGGTTTGTATATATGTATAAATATTCCACAATGGTCACAAATTATAAAACTTTTTTATAACAAATAAAATTAAATAAGTATTTAAAATTTACTTATACTTTGTTCCAAGATGTTCTGAGGATAATCTCTGAGTCATTAATTTTATGATATAAGGTTAATGAAATACTTATGCGAGTTGTCATTTTATTTGTGAGTAGTGATTTAACAAATCAATATCACTGATTGTACAATATTACATCATTCTTTGATAGAAAAATGATGTATCTATATTAAAAATGTAATCAATATTTTACAATATTGTTGCAATATATTTAAAAATTATGCAATTTTTCACTTTACAATGCTTACCTTATTGACAGTAGATTGCATTCCATTGTTAGAATATCCATTGACACTTTGTGGAATATTTGACATTAACGGAGGAATGGTATTTCTGTCAGTATGATTGTAGTAGTTGGGCGTGCTTTGTTCAAAAACCATGGATGTTTCCAAGTTGTACGGGGTAGTTGCATTTTGAGCGTATCCATTGCTTGAGTTAGGGAGGTAATAGTCCCAGGTTGGTAAGTTGGCAGGAGCATGGTTTCGATTGGAGTTGACATAATAACTTGACCCATCTGGTTCTGGATAGGAACCATCCCAGGTGGCCATCTCAGAATTACAACTAGGCTACTTGATGTAATAACTACTACCTGAAAAATGTCAAAACTTGATTCCCTCACCGACACACCTGTTTCCGTGCGTGGCACGCGCGAGAAAATAGAATGACATTCACTGCATCAGCAAAACGTATAAGCGCGCTTTCGAACTATTTCATAACCTCGCATCACAACGCGTCCTTCGGGCAGATAAAAATTTTCGCTCGGACTGTGAGCCACTCTACTCTCGCGAATGCGAACGGCCGATTTCGGAGTAAAGCCAAAGATAAGGCAAGTAGCTGGCGAGCATATAGGCCACTTACCGTAAAATTTTTCCACTACACACTATACTTCTAAACGGAAAAGTGCTTACGAGACAGGGGCAAAAGCATGGCGCCCTGGCGCGCCCCACTACTGGCACGGCCAAACCCGCGCCGTGAGAAGGGATTTTCCTGGGTCCTGACGCTGACCTGACTCGGGAAAACCAGAAAGCAATTTGTGCGCGTTGACAAGGAGCGTGGATTGCCCCTATATGAATTATTGTATGAAGGGAGCTTTTTTGCTTACGCCCAACGTGTAAATAGGTAGGTAGTGACTATTGCAACGACTGCAGGTGCGCGAGAGCACGAATACAGCTGATGAGTTTAAATACCTCGCAGTGATATTTTACCGACGCATGGTAAAGTAGTTTACGGCTTTTACTAACAAACTTGCAAGCTTCTGTATAGGTATAAGATGAAAGAACTTATTTACTGATTTGTTTTTTCAAAGTCAATCAAGCAAGTGAATATTTTTTTAGCTATTAAATTAATAGTTTGTAGAAAATTAATTTTTAGTAACATTTTAATTCTATAATTTAATTTTTTTGTGCGTATAAAAAGGAGGATTTGCTGTTTTTATGAAATTAAATTAAAATTTTGCTGGTATTTTCTTTACAGAAAAAGATTTTGTGACTCAAATGCTATCCTCTCTATAGGTGGTTTTACGAACAAATTATCGATTTTCATAAATAATTATAATATGTTAAAAATTGAATTTTCGCAAATTTTTTTCTCGGTAGTTCACCTGGTCACCCTATACCTATTTGAGAAAAATATAAAAAAAAAGTTCAAATTCGTACTTTCAGTAGGTATTTTTCTTTTTTCTTATTTATCAACTTCGCGAATTCACCGGAGCCACCTTATAAAGAAGGAAAAATCGATTTCAAAATGGATTCTATAGAGAGAATTAACGCTACTTTTATTAATCTTATTCACACAGGAATTGTTAAATGAGTTTCTATATAAGTGCAACTGTGAATAATTAAATAAGGATAATAATGTAGATAAATAGGAACTAGGCGTTCAGGAGGATATGAACATATTATGTGAATATTATGCAAGTTTATAGAAGGCCTTTCCTTATTGAATTCTTGTTACAACATACGAGTTAAGAGAACCGTAGAATAAAAATACATAAAATATGCATTTTTTACGATACAATACACACATGGACCTTCTTTTCATTCATGAATTCATATAAAATTAGTCTTCTTTTACAAAAAGTTTGCTGAATGAAAATTTTTGCAATGTCGAAACTTATTGTGTCATTTAAATTACCTGTTACAAATTAAAAAAAGAAAAAGAAACAAATTCTTTATGGATTGGATTTTAATATATAGAGCCAAATGAAACATATATGTTATATATAAAAAGTACCTATTATACATTTATGGATTTTTTCTTCATCACTTGATTACCAATTTATTTATTATGCTGTCATTTAGTATTTCTCACATAACTTCTGGAACGGTTCACGGAACCTTCATGTAAAATTCGCGTTTCGCTCTTGGCGGTCTCATACACTATAGGCACTTTACTACGCTACCTGTTCCTACCGTCTCCTCTCCCTCTTGCTCCAAAACAATAAGTTTCGGTGAATCACGGCGCTCGCGCGCTGCTCGCGCGAAGATCCAATCTCCTTAAAGGCTTTTATTACCCCATACACTCTCGCGACTGCGCATCCGTATATATATATACGAAAAAGGAAAACCACTCATTGTCTTTCCTCCCCCTCACGGCTCTCTCTCTCATGCGAATTATAATCTCGGCGAGGTTTCTGCAGTAGGTAGTGCGTGCGCCGCGCGTAAACTTTCACGAGCGTCTCTAAACAAGTAGGCTAACTGCAGCGCGCGAGCGGCAGTCCGTCCGTGGAGCGAATTATGCGAGGAGCGTTGGGATTTTTTTCGATATCGAAGAGGGAGAGAGACGAGAGCTCACGCGCGCGCTTGCTCAATCTACCGGCACTCACGTGATGAGGCTTTCTATACCGAGCTCTATGTACCCTCCTCTCCCTTTTTTATGCGTGCGTCAGTGAATTTACGAGCGTGCGTGCGGCGCGCGTTCGCTGAGCGAAATTGCGAAATCGGGAAATGATTTTGTCGGTTCGCGGGGCTGATATATATATGCATTAGAGATACATCTGCGCGCGTAACGCGTGCATGCGTGGAACAAAAAGAGAATGATTTATCGCGCGTGATTGAATTTTCGACGGCGATGAGCGTGTTTCAGATCGTTGGTTCATGACGGATGGTGCATTGAGGTTTGTCCATTTTTTTCGGAGCATCATGTTTTTACGGCTAAAAGCGTTTTACGTAATGACGCGTCGATTATGCGTTATATATTTTAATGCGCAGACATGCGCAGTTGCGGAAAACTCGGGAATTAGATGATAAGCTTGAAAAGTTATGGTGATGAAATTTTGGTGTTCTCAAGATCATTGTTCGTTAGCTGCTCGAAACATAAAAGGATTAATTTATTGTATATTATTACTGTGTGCACTGCGTGTTTGAAACGTGTTTACCACTTGAATATAAACAATTCCTTTTTCTCGGCATACGTATGAGCAAATCGCAGGAAATTTAAAATTTGATGTAACTAAAAAATTTTAGACTTAAAAGACTTATAACTCAAGTTCTTTACGAAGCACGTGACTGAACTAAAAAAGAAAACGTTCGTTTTTCAATAGAGAAATAAAAAAGCGTCTAACTCGATGTTCGATAGAAGACTTTTTTTACCAAAAATTACACAAAGAGTTTTTTATTAAAAAAAAAAAAAAAAAAAAAAATAAAAAAAAATGACACACGGGGTCCAAAATACCCCACTGTTTGTAACCAAAAAGTTATAAGCATTTTTTCACACTGGGCCAAAAGACCCCGTCTGGCACTTATGTAATCATTTTGACGTGTGTCATTTAAGTGTTAACTTTTTATTTTTTGAATATTGAAAAATAAAAACTTATCTTATATCTGAGCTATTTTCATGGCACATCGATCTATATTGAAGCTTATTTGATAAAGAAAAAGCTCTAAAAAATTTGACAATGATAGTAAGCAACTTTTTTTCTAGATCGAAAAAAAATTAAAATGTCCACAATTTTCGCTCTTTTTGTAATTTTTCGTAAAAGAGTCTTTTTCTACCATTAAGTATAAGGCTTTTTTTATTTCTCTACTGAAAAATGAACATTGTCTTTTTTAGTTTAGTCATGTGTTTTGTAAAGAACTTGAGTTAGAGTTTTTTAAATCTAAAATTTTGCACTTTCCAAAAAGTTAAAAGTTTTTGGGATTTGCTCATATATAAAATATAGATGACGTGCTACCAGGAGTTTTCATTTGGTAATCCACAAAATAATTTTTTAACAATTTTACTACTACTTACTCTTCTTAGATGCTCTAGTTATTTTTAATTTTAAGTTTCAAGTAAGAAAAAAAATTTGATTATACTTTCTGTGAGAGATTTATCATGCGCGTAAACCTATTCTTTCAAGTACATAGCAACCCACGTATCATAACATGACTCACGATAACTGCATATGAAAATCTCCAAAGCATACTGGATGCACTGACGATAATTCGCATTTTGGCAAAATTACATAATATATTTGAATAAAAAAAATAAAAATATTCAAGAAAAATATATGTCACGCTGGATGGGACAGCCTTACAATATGCGCGTCAACTTAAATTTGCAAAATATTGTACCTTATATTCCTAAATGATGAAAAAATTTCTCTTTCGTACTTTTATTTGTAAAGAAATGCAATTTTGAAATATTTTTATGTCGCAATAACATCCACTCACTCGTGAAATTCATTCGAAAAGGTATAAATCCCGTGTAACTTTCTTCGGCCGCAATAACCGTTACTTTGTCGGAAATCATGCCAAATCTCCCCTAATCGAAATAAAATCTCGAACCCCGTGGAATTCTAAAACAGTAGAAAACCGGCGATTTATACTCCGCTAAGGTGAGGGTTAAGCGCGCTCGTGATGCTCGCCAAAACACGCGCAGCCGCGCTAGTAAAATTTCATTCGTGAGCTCGTGAGAGCGTAGCGCGCGTCCAAATGAAAACGCGAGTCCATATCGCCGCTCTTGACGGTATTATTCTTTTTCAGAGAAGTTCAGGCGAAAACGAAAGTGCGGTGGAGATAATTTCGCAGCACGCCGGTTTTCCTGCATTATGGTTGTTACCTCTTCTTTGGAGAGAGAAAGATACCGTTTATGTACGTACGTATACGTACGTGCACGATATGATTCTGCGCTGCTAGAGTGTAGTACGTGAGGGGCAAATGCGGACCTGGATGACCCTCTTCACAATTTATATTTCAACCATACCTTTTCGTAGTTGTTCCAGTGAAATATTTTAGTTAATTGAAAAATCTCGATTAAAGTCTCATAACTTCAATTAATTTTACACGGACTTGTAATTTATTTAACTATATAATTCTTTATTTCTTAATCATTTTTCCTTCTCGCAGGTAAAGAGGAAGCGTATTTAAATATACTTTTAATGGACGACATGGATGTGACAACAACTTTCTGTGACCCCCAGTATTTACTTCCTGTATTTAAGTGAGTAATGCGAAATAATCATAATAATATTTTTATATTCAACGAGAGTAATCCTACACAATCGTAAATGGTAAGCCAAAATCAGTTCTTCGTGTTATCCATTTTAATTGTATGTCTTCATCTTCATAGTTAAAGTAGAAATAATTAATTTACACAAAGATTTTATACGTTATTTTTTTCAAAGATTATCTAAAGTTAGGAATTATTAATTCTGTATAATATGTAATATCTGGAATAATGAAAATATCATTTATGTATAAAAATAAAAATGTTATAAAAAATTTTATATTCATACTGAATTTCACTGTCACAGCTTTTATGCAAAGTCTCAGTGAAGCGACAATTTTGGAAACAGTCGAATCACCTAGTTATTATTTCTAACGTAGTTGTGATATGATTAACATTCATAAACGCGTATAGTCTTACCTTGGTTACAATATGGTTAGTCAGTCCTTCATGTATATAGTTCCTCATGAATTTACATCCCATACATATTGTATATATATACGCCATAATTATATTGATATTTTATTTTTATTATAACTAGACTATTGTATGCAGAACAATATTTATATATTTTTCTTAATTTCATTCAAGTTTTGGGACCTGATAAAAACGAATCCTAATTGAGGTAAAATAATTTGTAATGTATCTGTTGAAATTCATTACCTTTTTAGAATGTTTTTTTAATTAGAAATCTATTTGTAGGAATCTGAAGTTTGAACTTAAAAAATACTTATAGCATGAAGTTATTAACATTCAGCTTTACGACTTTAGCATAAAATAAATTGATGGATGCAAGTGCATTTCTATTCCAAATGAGAGTGAAAGGTCAGCGTATGATATACGTCAACTGTGGCACATAGGCATAGCAAATGAAATTGAGTTTTCGCGTGATCATCTTTTCGCCTGGAATGCGGATTCAAAAATTACACAGACGCTCTTCAATGAGCTCCGATTTTCACCTTTCTCGTATATAAGTTCACGCGTATAAATATGTGCTCACTCTCTTGCGTGCACCTGTGCGCGCCAATTTCCTGGATTAGTCGTGCTCGTTGTTTTTGCACATCACATTATTAATGATGAAGATTTATTTTAAGCAATCTCATCCCGTCCACGTAATTGCAATTTTCATGGTTTGGAATAGAGAGGATAGCGCAGGCACGCGATATTTCTGGGCGACGAATTGTACTGTATATTTTTATTGGTTACTTGTAATAAATAATAGTACAAAATATTTCTTAAATATATTTTAAATGCTGGTAATCGTTATACCAAATTTTCGGCGAAATTTTATAAAGACACGATTAAATAAGTGCAATATTCTCACGCACTTGTAATAAATGTTCAAGTGTTTAATTTACTAAGAATGTAAATAAACCAGAAAAAATGTTCTCTTTAATGTTTGCATTAAAGCACTGTGGCAGTAATTATATATATGATTATAAACATTGCATCATATACGGTGCTCAAAAGTTCAATGTGACTACAGCATATTATATTTTGCTCTGTTTGTAGAAGCGAGAAAATTAAAAATAATTTAATAAGTGCATAATTACATTGGTGACTTTACCCAAAAAGTAGGTCTACATTCTCTTTCGGTCATTATTGTATAATAATATCTATTAGGTATAAATTTAACAGCATTAAAAATTAATTACTATATATGAAAAACAGTGTAAATACACATTGTATCGTATTTTTCACTTTATTTTTTCCGGTTTTAATAAAATTTATTATTTTTAAAAATATGAAAATTTGCAACCAACACGAAATTTATTCTTCAACTTCAAAATATTTAATAAAAATTTTCGTATAATTTAACAGATAAAATAAAAGATAAGCTGTAACACAATTAAACACGCATGCAGAAAGATACATATATATACTTGATATTATGATGCAATATTAGCTTAAGGATGATCGATGACACTCTCTTGTTTACCGTACGTGATCAATAGACGTACATACTTCTATCTCCGCGTCTTATTCCTTCCGCAAAATTCTAAATTCGCACGGGGACGTTCACACCGTGCTTACGACTCAAGGCACAGCCATATTCGTCATCCAACCTTCAAACTCTTTCTCGTTTTATTTGCTTTGCATATTTTTTACGCGGAATTTTGCAGAAAAAATCGTACGCGTACATATACTCGTATATGTGAATTTCATGCTAATATACAGCAATAACGTTAATTTCTTCGAAAGGCGAGTTTTATTGCCGAAGTCGCGCGAGAAATGCATGTCGTTACCTTTACCCGAATATAATGTCTTTTTTCGACAAAGGTTAAGATTTCACTTAAATTATTTTAATTGCTTCAATTCAATGACAAAGTGGACATTGTATGGAATTATGTTATTATATTTCTTCAAAATGATGTTTAGTCTTGAAAGAAAATAATTAAGAAAAGAGTACATTATTATTCACAATTATCTCTATATAAATATAGGTATAGCAGCTTAAAATTAAATATTTTATTTTTTTAATTTTACCCATATCCAAGTATTGTAGTTTATTGCAATGTGGGTTATGAATGATTTCAATCAATTATTCGATTATAAATGCAGCTTTTTTGCGATCTGACAGCTGTTAGTATAACAATAGTTTATTACAGTAGACCGTGTGTTACGGTGTTATACACAGGTATACACGCAATTTTTAAAGGATATCCATTTTAGATACAGATAAATATTGACTGTTCTCGATATGACACAATTAGTTTGTCCGCCATAAATTACAGACATATCTGCGAAGACGTCAAATAAATTGCACGTTTATTTTCCTGCGATTCTTCAGGTCATTTCGTTCGGAAGAAAAATAGCCAGGAAAGCGCACCGTCGCAGCAGCATATGCGTGCGATCGCTGCACATTTTCCGCAAAAGTGCCATATACGTGGCCGAGCAATAACGTCGATCGTTCTTGGCACACAGGCGCTCGACCGACCATGGAATTTTACATACAATACAAGGATATCACCAAGCGCTATCGATAACTCATCTGCCCTCTGCTGCTCCTCGGCTCGTTCTATTTCAACCGCAAAGAATGGTGTCCACCAAAACGTGTGGTTTGAATGATTATATAGGACCAGTTTTTTTTTTATTCAAGATGGATCTTTAGGTAAATGCTTGCCATTAGTCACAGTGTTTCTGTGTAAGAGATTGCGATGTATAATGATGAGTTGATTTAATAAGTAATTAATTTGTTTATTTTATAAGCTGTTGTGTTATTCCAAAAGACAAATCTGAAATCGAAGGATGTGGCGTTAAAGTAGTTTGTAGAAATTATTTAATGATCAAATATGTTACTTACTCTAAAATTATATTGACAAAAAGAATGTTAAAATACTGAAATAATTGTTAAAAAAAGGTACTCTGATCTTTTACCAGAGAAATTGAAGCGAATAATATATTAAATGTATGAATCTCTAGTTTTATTTGATCAAGTTAGTCTCTTATAAAATCCAAAAGTTCTATTTCCTAAATTATAAATGTATGAACATTCAGCATCTGTTACTGTGTCATCTGCAGCGGATTTTTTTTTGTTACTTTCTCCATTTGTATACATTTTGTACTTTTATTTTATGAATAACGTAATATACTGAAACTTTAAATGAAGGGATTCATTTATTAAAATAGGCTTATTTTAAAACCGTTTCCAGTTTTACTATAAAATAATTAAAATAAATAAACAAATCGACCGAGAATACAACAAATCAATGCAATCGTCAGATCCTCTAGATTTACTATATTTCTTAACTTTTCTTTCGAGTTTTCTCCATTTTATACTTTTTAAATGTCAAGAAATTAGCATTAATATCCCCTATAAGTATGATGATGTAGAAGCTACATTGAAATATTGGTTTATTTATAAGCCAATCTAAATAGTATAAATATTGAATTCAGATATTGAGAACACAAAAAATTCAGTAGGTATTCTACTGCTATACATGTCACTCATATCCACAGTAGCAAGCATAGAATGATACTTTTCATACGATTAAATATATAAACGTCGTATTCTTGTCAAACATGCTTCGATGCAGGCGAAACTTGTGTATACAACACGCTGCGCAAACTCATCACTTTTTTCATCAGTACTCCATATGCGAGTCTTTCGTCTAAAAAAGGCTGTCTCGCAGTCGCGCGGGCACGTCATATTCCGCGCACATCGCAGCTCCATATTTAAAGTCACGTTTGCGCACGGGAGAAGCGTGCAGTTGTCGCTGCGCTGCGAAAATTCGGCGAGGATAACGGATTCTCGAAAGGAAATCGACGACTCCCGGCACATATATTAAAGGCGTCTGCTTCTTCTTCTTCCTTCTCTACGCGCGCCGCCTGTGCCGCCTAATAATACATTTCTGGTCACGTCGGCAGGGTCGCAGCGATAGGCCAAAAGGTCGACACGTGCTCTCGAGTAGCGCACGTGTGGCTCCGCGCGTTTTAAGAGACACGCTGGACATGGCAGGGAGCGAAGGTGAAGGCGAACCGGCGAACTTCCGCTGCCGCGCGGTCCACTGCGTGTTGTGCGGCATGGAATAATCGAAGCCCGCGGGAATGATGTTCGCTCGTGATATACGATGAAGATAGCGCACGAGCTGTATTGTGATGCAATATACAGAGAGAGAGGAAAAAGTTTATATATAGCTTCCCGTGGTCCTGCGTGGATGTATTTGCATTCGCAGTGGAGAATGAGCGAATTATGGAGAGATGCAGCAAAAGTTCAAAAAGCGGAGAAGAATGGCAATTTGAGAAAAATGAAAGTAATTACCACGAGTCGTTCTGACCCACTTTTCTAAATATTCGAAAAAGACAAAAAAAGTCAAATGCATGCAGTATTATAAACCACTTATATGCTGGGTGGTTGCACCTGTAACCGGCCACCCCCAGTTACCGGCCATTTTTGTTTAAATTTACTTAAAAATAAAATTTTCTATATTAATAAATTTGGTACCCTACAATAGGAGTTATTTACTTTGCAGTTGCTGTCTTAAGATTCAAAATTATCCATTTTGTAATCGTTAATCGCAGAAGAAAAAGTGGCCGGTAATTCGTCTTAGATGGACGGGCACAGATGCATCCACCCTATACAAAACAGTTTTTAATGCGAAATCTTACCTTATCTTTTACAGAAAATTTTGCTTATAAGTAGTTCCGCTCTCTTTGTAAGCAGAATGAAAATACTGGAAAATGTTTTTAATTTAGTAAATATATAGTAAAGGATAATGTTTTTTTCTCTCAATTTTGTGCGTACTTTTAATCATTCAGGTAATTGCGAAGCAATGTTGTTATTTTTGCAATTTCTAGTTGTACACGAGAATACTTTCTCCTTTTAAATATTTTCAGATACATAATTTATGTAATTAGATAAAGTTTGAGTGTATACTATTATAATATTGTGTGTTATATAGGTTTCACGGCGAAACTAAAAATTAACTATACAAAGATAACAATTACAATTAATTTAATATATAGTACTTATTTTTTTTGAACGGATATTGCTAATTTACTACGTTTTATTAATTTAATAAAAATGTTAAAATACCCTAATCTCGATAAAAGCAATTTGTAAACTTCCCTCAATCTCTCAATATTCAAAGTAATGACGCGTATCTCTTCAACGATGCGGTGAACCCCTCCTAAACGAAACGATCTTCGGCACGTTAATCAAATGAAACGTGAAATAGAAAATCAGAGACAACGAGTCAAGTCAGTTTAGTCATGAACTCGGAGCGATGCGCAGGCGCGTGAGAAGACATGGACTAACGTAAATCCGCGCGCGCGACGAAAATCAGCTGCTGCACGAGATATATACCAAAGACCGCAGAGGCGGCGAAATCCATTTCGCGGCGAATTAAACGTGGGTGTAAACCAATTAAATGTACCACGGGAATCCTTCTGTAGTCGTTGCCACTGGCCATTAGTCTTGTATCGCCCGCGGTGACATAATTCAAGTCGAATTCGATTTTTCGACTGAATTTTCGGGAGGAAAAGGAAAACGAAGACAAGTAAATTTATTGTGTGGGAAATTTCGTTCGGCTTAACTGTACCTATATAGGAGCCTGAGAATATTATAATGTAATAAAATTATAAATTTTGTTGATTCATTTTATCTAATGAAGACATTATAGTTATTTCATTGAGATTAAATATATGCATATTGTGAAAGTTTAATGTAAAAAAAAAAAAAAAATACATTTTATAAAGACTTATTTCACATTACTGAAATATTAAATTTAACACTTGTAAAGATAAAAGGGCAAGACGTTCTAACTTTATTGACGAGTTTTCAAGTGACAGTCCAGAAGGGAACATGATAACACTATATGATTCTTTAAAAAAATATATGAATGAATTTTTATAATTTAAATATCTATGTTATAAATTAATTTTTTTAGCTTACTAGATCAAACGCGCGCTACGCGCGCCGAGCTGAACTGTGAAATCCAACTCTTTCTACGAATTTTATTCCATAGACATAGGTGCATCTATAGCTGTCACGGGAGCTATGACAACGCTGCCAACCAATTAGATTGCGAATAACACACTAAATGAAATAGCCATAAATTTTAATAAGTACACAATACCAATCATGAACAGATAATTTTTACTTATTTTTTCGTTTTAATAAAAGTAATTCATGAGAAAATCGTTTATTATGATAATTTTAAAATGTATTTATACAGCCTGATGGTTCAGGTTTCCTCATTTGGCGCTAATTTTGAAAGCCTTCGAAATTATTTTCCCAATGTGCAATTTGGTCTTAATATAATTTTGAGGCGAAAGAAAAATAACACATACTAACAACATAATGCGAACCTCAATAAATTTAACGATTAATATCCAATAAACACACAAAATGTATGCTGTCACAGAATATTTTTAGCATTCAATTGAATTCTGTACAAAGTTAACGTATATGTTTAAATTTCTTGTAACAAGTGATCATAAGTTGTATGGAAATTAGGGAGGTGCAATAATAATTTTTAATTTTATCTCTTATATTTTAAAAGTATTTATTATTGTGTAAAGATATTATTATTATACTCTTGCTAAAAAAGTTTCAAAATAGTCAAAGATGTAATTATTGTCGCACGGGACATTCTGATTACTTTCATCGTCCACAACCTTCTGGACCCATCACAATCGCGTGCGATTGACAGAAGGCAATAAATTCTCCAATAAACATCACCTTGCGCCATGACAAAACACATCCTTCAATTCTCAAGCCGCTCGTTTTAAAATTTCATCAAGTCCGTCCAGCCACATAATTTCGCTCGTAAAAATTGGCGAATTGCGCATTTACGAATCAATCCTCGCTGGCCAAATTGTGTCAGAGCCCGTGTCTCCAATTTTCATATACTTTTCCTCTCTCCCTTCCTATTCCCGAAAGAAACAAAAGTTGTCGTCACGACTGCAATTACGCGCGGCGGGCGAATCGGAATTATAATGAAAGAAGGAGAAAGAGCGAGGCTCACGCTCGGAGCAGCGAGAAAAAATACGTTTCGACGATTGTAAAAAGAGAATGTGGGTCGTTACAAAAAATTATGGCGGGCGGCGTGAACTTTCCGCCGCCGGGTTTTTCGCGCGCGCTGTTCCCGCATGAGAAACTGTCGCGGAGACGCATAGACCCGAAGAATTCCAATTACGCGCCCGGCCCCCGTGCCGACGTGTCTTGCAGTTTGTTTAACAAAAGTGACTGCCGAGATGCAAAGTATATTGGATGGGCGTGGAGTGGCATAGCACATAGGACGCGCGGCATGCTGACGAAAGGGAAAATGGCGTTGCGGTGATCCTTGCAGCCTCCGCTGTCGTAAATTTCCGCTGTTACGTTTCCGCTGCAGAGCTTGCGTGACGAACGTCTGAGCGTGAAGAAAACGACATACTGTCGAATTTTCACGATCGTTGGGTATGGGTAGCTTTAGATTCGGTGTTTGTGTAGCGCATGCAATAATGCTTGAATGTCAGGATGTCGTCAACGTTTAATTTTGTGTCGGCAAACTAAATTTTAGGTGGTTTGTACGCTTTAAATAAACTGCTTGGAAAAAAATTATTATCCTTATCGTATCTTCACTTGATGGTTAAATATTTGTTCACCATATTCTGGTCGAAAGTACTAAATTCTCTCCCGGTTCAAAACTCAGAAGTGATATTTTCGCCCTGAAAAACGAATCTGCATCACTGGGGAAACGGTGGCCCTTCCAGAGCACGTGCAAATGGCCACCAGAGTTAAAGGCAATAAAAGTAGCAAGTTTATGCAAAAAAAACATAACAAGTCATATTTCAACCTATCTTTATACTTATATACTTATATATTATTATAAACACACCCCAATATTGAAATACAGAATAAGAAACTTTTGTATTTTACAAGTAAAATTGTTCTAGTGAATTATAATTTTAGTAGAAGAAGAACGTTGTTGGTTTACCTTCAGAAAAAACTTGGCCTTATGGGCATTAAAAAAAAATTTATAACGTATATTTTGATGGTGCAGACATCAAACGCTACTAACATACATGAAGCCCGTACAAGAGTCTTACACAGCTTAAATTACAGTCGGGGATATATCAAGAGCCAAAATAAGAGTGATAACTTTCATATCCATAGCAATCAATATTTTGATGAATAATTTACTTTAATATGATTATAAAGCGGGAAAATTAATATCATAGAATGTTGAGAGCAATATGGCACTGAATTTTACTTTCATTCTAAAACGCCAAATTCAGAAGATTAGAAACTTTATATTCTGGAACATATTATGTGCTATGAAACAAAATATTATGAATACTTTTGTTTTTTAATGAATACTAACTTTTTCTTACTGGTCGACGGTTCAAGCTATTACAAAGTTTCAAAAATTTATTAAATTTATCATGATCTGCAGATACAGTTTAAATATAACATAAGAAGTAAATGAATTTCGACGATAAAATGTACCCAATGCAAGAATATTAAGAATGTATTTATAAAATTTACAAAATATTTATTTTCCATTAATTTTAGTGTATATGTTTGTTACTTTAAGTATTAATAAAACAATATAATGTGTCAGTCAATATGAATTCATGATAACATTTACAGCTTCTGATGTCAAGTACATGCAGCATGACATGTTCGTTATTTATATATCTTAAAATCTTTTAAATTCACGGATAAAAGTATTTCGAAGGTTGTTTTCGAGATGACAACAGGCATTGTATGCATTCAATTGTTGAATGAAGTTTAAAAGTTCGTATTATATATATACAAACTTTAATGTATGACTTAATAGGAAAGAGTTAGTAGACATATATGATCAGTGTAAGGTGAAAATAATGATTATAAATCTAAAGCTACGTGCTTACAAAAAACTTTACATACACTATAGACCGAATATATTGAGCCTTAGCTAAGAATTATGCTCCGTACAAGTTTATATATTGGTTCCCAGTACCATGTATTTTCACTAATAAGTAATAAAATTCATTTGGTTAAAACGCAGCAAATGAGAGGTAATCTGCACTTTTGAGAGGTAGCCCTGATCCCGACTATTGCATAAGTTCGCCGCGGCCAATGTTTCTTGAGCATTATCAATTTTACGTAAGTATACAGACACCCAAAATTCATGATAATTATCTCTCGTGGCTGTAATATCAGCTACAGTGCAGCGAGCTTTCAATTATTTTAATACATAATTAAATATAATCGTCATACAGGCGCGCGCGGCATTTATTGTGTGTCGAGCGAAAGGGCACGCGAATTTTTTTACATTTTTCCCGCCTTTTCCCATAGCGGAACGTCATCTTATACTTGACCCCCTTTTTGTCATATACCCTTTCGTTGCTGGATCCCCTTCTTGCCATCTGCATCGAGATTTAAATTTATCCTCGTGGCCGTCCGATTCTTTGTCATTTATTATCAGCGCGCGCGGAACTTAATTTAAAACGCGCAAGGTAAGCGCGCACGCAGTTGGCGAATTGTTTTGTTGCGGTCTGCAGCAGCTATCTTTCGCATCGTCGGAAGGGAGAACTTTTGTTCTACATCCCGACGGCTGGGAAACGAGAGAAGCGAAATGCATGCACAAGGTGACGAGCACTTTTATTTTTGCAACGGTCATTAATAAGCGTGTAAAAATGAATTGCTATATCGCATATCGCGCATCTGTCACATTTTTTGTCACATTAATTTTATAACTTTTTTATGGTTTCTCATTCTCCCGAGAGTGTAATTATTGTTAAAAGGTGTTGATGTTTCTTTTGGCTTTAAAAATATCAACGAGTAACGTGAAAGAATTGTGTCAATGCAGTGGTATTCCTTAATTCTTATTAACACAGCGTATAAGCATCGTGATATTTTTCTCATGTATCTCATTCCATTATCTTATTATTTTTGTTAGATTTTTAAAAGAAAAAGTTCATGAAAATAACATGAAGAATAAAGCTCAGTGATAATTTAAATGAAGAAATCAGTATTATTTAGCCAATCAATCAGAATGATTGAAAGTTGTATTAAATAAATAAAGTTTGTATACGTGTATAAATAACAAGAAAAGTTATGGTCGGATTTGTTATAGGTGTTCTTCTTAAAAACGGCATCGGGGAAGTGAATTAAGATTTCCTATATACCCAAAAGCCAATATAATTATAAAAATAAATAATACTATTTCATAAGTTAAAAACTTATTAAATTAACTCTTAAATTTATCCAATAATGATCTCTGTTAAACTCAGCTAATATGAAAACCATATGCAACCCTAAAATACAAATAAACCTCTTCCCGTCGTATAATCAATTTTTTTCCATTCATTATAGAGCTCGAGGAAAGAAAGCATCACGATGGAGCATATAGTGAAAAAATTGAGCCATTATGACGATCTCGATTCCGACGGGTCGTTGGATTTGCGGCCGATTGCGGCGCAAGTATTTACGCGAACGCGACCTCGACCGACATGTTGTTGTCATCGCTGCTATACACACAAGAGGATGAGCTCGCATACAAGCTTATCTCAAGAGCGGCGGCGGTACTCGTTGTTGCGTCTTCGCTCCACATTTGCGTCCGCGCGTTCGATATTTTTTCATCTCCGCGCGCTGCGCGTTTTTCCCGGACGTACGTACATGCGGTGTAGGGGCGGCTATGTAATGAGACCGAAGAGATGGAGATGACTGCATGCGTGCGCGTTTTTTTGCACTGAGTTCTGTCTCTTTTGGACTGTAATGAGATTGAGGGTGAGTAAAGAACAGTGTGGCATTAAAATGGGAGTATTATTCTGGAAATGTTTAAAACCCGTTGTGGTATTGTGAATAATGGTAAGAGATTCCATATCAGATGATGCGTATAAATGAGATAAAAGAAGAAATATCGATCAATTTTCATATATTACATTATCAATATATCTATTAACTCAGCTTGTAAACAAAAATGGAGATGTTTGAATACTTTTATTTTTCATTAATCCTCGTAAAACTGCTACAAAATCTGGTTTTCTCACATATTAGTGTAACACCCACCGGGCGTGGACAGATATTGATTTCCTGTCAGTCTTTTTTTTTTTAGTAATCTAGTTATA
This sequence comes from Torymus auratus, assembly GCA_900474315.1. NCBI lineage: Eukaryota > Metazoa > Arthropoda > Insecta > Hymenoptera > Torymidae > Torymus > Torymus auratus. The sequence continues at coordinate 46,076 of UXGD01000146.1, forward strand.
TTTTATCAATTTTTTACTGTTTGAGTGGTAGTGCAGGTTTGACAAGTTGCATTTTAAAAAATAATTAAATTTGTACCGCGTAGGTATGTATGCCTTTCGAAAACTACTATACTGAATACCATGCCATATACTTACGTGCGCGTTTAAGATATCCTTCTTCTTCTGATGCCCCTGCATTCACGGGACCAACTTTCTTGATGTAACTTGATACATTTTTAATTAAAAAATACATTACATAAGCAGACACACCCTCACATACACACCAACACACGCGCTTGCATACACTATTGTATGTACATAATATGCTAGACTCGCTGAAACGTGAAGGTGTACGGTATTCATTGTAAATGCATAACTGTTTTGAAGTCAGGTAGTGACACGTTAATTATATTATAATCGGATTGTGTCAAGTATCTGTCCAACTTTGCTTTGGTATTTCTGCTTTGTGCTAAAATTCTTTCAAAAACTTTAACAAAACTCTCACTGCATACCTGTATTACAAACGTTTAGAATATGCTTTCACATGTAATGCGCTAAATTTCAGAATTCATAAAATTAATCGAATTAGAGTTTATATTACCTATAAATATTAATGAACGCATATTAATAGAAATTTCAATTTATTTAAATAAAACAAATTCATTATTCATTTAATAGAAGTATAGAATAATTAAAAGTCCAGAAGAAAGAGTATAATGTTTTTAATTATATACATATTACAAAAGGGAATACAAGACTCATTATAAAAAAACCTTAAAAAGAAACGGGTAATTATTTAGTCATTTGCACATGGAGTCACTGTAAGATGGTAGAAGAATCTTTTGCTTTAATGTTTGGGTTTTGTGGCAACAGACATTGGGGTTAATTAAATATTAATATCAAAATAATAATTGAGAACCTTGTTAATTCGCTTTTTCTTTTTAAAGAAATGTTATCTAACTATAGTAACAAAATTGTATTGTATCAGTGTTTCAGCCTTACGATGTGCTGATATTCACGTCTCTTTCACTTAAGAAAGTGATCATTACGTTTCTTGACATTGATTTTATTTGTTTCTTTCTGTCGCTAAATGAATTGCCACCAAGAGTGCAGAAAAAAAACACTTTAAACTTCATATTTACTCCCTGTGAAAAGATCAATCCAATGAACTTAAGTGATACATTAACTCGAAAATTGATCTCACGTATTAAGGATAATATTATATCCCTGCTGCGTTCAAAGTAGCAAGACCGAGAGTCGCTACCACGGGCGTACATGAAATATTAATATTTTAATACCGCGAAGATCGTGAGAAGAAAAAGCCGCGAGACATAATGGAAAATTCAGCCGCGCTTGTTCTACGGATACTTTTTCGGCTCGCTATATAAGTATGTGGGTCAAGCGTAAATTATCGCGCGTTATATTCTCTCGTTTCGCTCGTGCTGTTCGTTTTGTCAACAAACGCATACTCAAGTATATACCCATCGCGAAATCGGCCTTTGTTTCTCACCTTCTTTTTTCCGCCTTTCGTTCTTTCTCTCCCTGCACTCGCGAGTATAAGGTCGTGAAGCGCAGGCAGTTATACTTTTCCAAGCGCGAAATATAATATCCAACAAGCAATCGAGGGCGTTACACTCGCGAAAGAGGTAATCGAGTTATCGCGCGCGCGAGCGCGAAAGTGCTCCGGAGAAAGGAGGATGATAGCCTACGGCGGTGGGTGCTGACCGTCGTCATGGATATATAGAGTTTCGAAATTCGAGGTGGGCTGAGGTAATTTGGTCAGTGCCCGCGCGCGCGGGGCAGTAGCTTCGTTTCAACGGATTCGAGATAGTATGAAGTTAAAGTATAGATACCCGGTTTACTCGAGGCGAGGTGAAAGTCCTACTATACACTGAGAAGTCTATGGGTAATTGGAGATAATTTTAAATCCATATAAAGTAATGTCTGAATTCCTGTTCACGAGGATCGAATAAGCCGTAATTCTATGTGATCAAGCGAACTCTGATAAATTATACAGCGCGGGGTTTGTTAGGATTTTTTCTCATTTTGTCATCGTATTATCAAAATCATATAAATCAATGCATATAAAGTTCAGCAGGAACATGTTATCCATACTTATAGAGTATAAAAAATTTATTTTGCATGAACTATAAACGTACACATAAAGGAGCTTAAGAAAATACACTATATCCACGCTATTCGCGTAAACAAAAACACAATTTCATTACTAACATCGACGATATTCCAGCCCCGATATTTCCCAATCGTCGAGAGCGCGCGTTTTCTCGCAACATGGAAATTCAGCAGCAGCGGCGGCAGCGACGAGACGCGATTTTTGCATCGGGCGCCGGATATATGCGCGAAACTGAACGGGGTCAACGGGTCGAGAAAGAAGTCGGATGCTACTATGCTAAGGATGCCGTAGTTGCAGCTGCTGATGCTGCTGCTACTGTTACCTCCGCCTCTTTGGCGCATCAATGGTAATGTTATCGTTGTTTGCGATTGACCGCGATACGCCTTCGGGGCCGCCGCGCGCTCCGAGAAACTTTTGTACGTGTGTATGCGCGTTCTGTGTTGTGGGCAAAGGGTTTCATGCATAACGCATGGAATATAAACAAAAAGTTATATTCACTTATAGGCGGTGCTCGAACTTCCGCACCACAGGCTAAACAGATCGCGTACTATTGCGAAAGTTTTACGCGCGCGCCCATGTTTGTGGCTCGTCTTTGAGCTGAACGAAGCTAGCTCAGGCTATATGCTTAGAGAGTTTTATTTATTGTGCTGGTATTTTTTTTACTATTTCATCAAAGATTTACTGCGTGGTTGCGCTGGCGGTGCACTTTTATTTTCTTCTTCCGGTGTGTAAAATTTTCTATAGCTGTGGTGTACAACGTTTCTTATACCGGTGAGGTAAAATTTTTATATGCAGAATTTCGGTTTTTATTTACGCTAGACTTGACTAAGCCATTGTAGAGGGTAAAAAATTTTATAGAAAATTTTACTCTTTCTTTGATAGATATAAGTTCTACTATTGATATTGATGTCTAATAACTATATTATTGCTATGGTACACAAAGTATCATAGTGCCTGTTGTCATTATTACATGTAGGATATTAACTGTTGTTGCCAAATTAATAATTCTCTGCTGTTCAATGAGTCATCAGATCCCCCTTTTCTCTTTAAGGATTGTTATTGTTACGAAGCTAATGTGTATTGTAGACAAGTAAGTATAATGTGATATACATATTACACGTTCGAGACAATGTGAATCTACGCAGAAAATATTAAAAATTCCACCGGAGGAGAAACTTTGTAGATAATCATCGCAGCCTGAGACTGTATTTAGCAGGTGTTTGCTGAATTTAGTCGTTTGAAGGAAAAAAGAAATTTTTCTTTGTTTGGTTGCTCTCCCATTGTGAGAATTGTATATAATTACGTTTATCTGAATATCCTTAAATTATATACAGATAGTGATCCTTTCAGGAAACCAAAAATACATCAAAAAAGGAGTTGGCGTGATTCAAAGATTGTAAAAAAAGTTGTTAGCATACACAAACATTCAAAAACAAGTTTAAAAGGTTGATATGATGACGTTATTGCATTACGGCATGATTATACTTATTGTTTTTTAATTATGCAAATATATATATGGATATTATATATACGAATACAATCTGATGATCGAATATGACTAATTTGTACATACTGTTTTTGAATAATAAATGCTAAAACTAGAATCGCTGATTGATTATAGTAAAGTTTACCTGATTTGAAACTCGTGAAAGAACACTTGACGAATAATAATCAAGAATGAATAAAAATTTCATTTAATCTTGTACGGGGCTGAAAAACTAGTTTTAGCTTCGAAAAAGCCACTTATAGTTATACAGAAAATTTCCAAAATGACAAAAACGTCAGCAAATATAGGTACGCAGCAATCGAAGATGAAATTATCACATCGCACCGAACTAAATCCCTCGCACCACATATTTGTAACGAGCAATTAACGAATCGATCCCACGCAAAAGCCGTATGAAAGCCGAAAAACTCGGCTAATCGTCTCGTTCCGTAAAGCTCACGGGCATTACACGCTCGGTCGTCTTGACGATTAATGAGCCCCAGCCGGTAATTGAGTGCTCGCTACCTATATATATACACACGCGGCAGCCGCTCGTCATCTGTCAGGCTGCGCGCGAGGGATCGCTTTACGAGCGCGCGAATATATTAACCGCGATGGCCAATTGCCGCGGATAATTGAACGGTCGCACATGTATATACACACGTATACGTGTATTATACACGCGCGCGAGCTCTTTTTTTTTCTCGCCACGCTAGTCGAGCGGGAAAAAAGCGTACGCGATCTTCATTAATGGAGATTCAATTACGCGCTTTGTTTACGGCCCTGTAGAGCTGTATTTTTGCTTTCGCTCGTTATCGCGTGAGTGTCTATTTTTGCGCACGCGCGATATATGAGATTTCGTTTGAAAGTTGAGAGGCTAGTCTTTCTAAGGATGTATTCCCGTGTGAATTGGAGAGAACCTGTCGGTTGGGGATAATATTGGCCAACATTATAGGGGTCGTGAGAATGAGAAAAATGAGAAAGTACTACGCACCGAAAGGGAGTATAGTGCTTGTGTTTTGTTTTATCGGCACTTACACAGTTTACGGCTGCCTTATTAATTTTTATTACCTTTTCCTAAATATTCGTATTTTTCAGTTTAAAATTTTGTAACACCCATAAATCAAACAAAATTTTCAAACTGATTTAAACAACATTTTTTATGGTACATGTATGTTTAATGTTAAGTCTGACATTTATCTTAGAATAAAGGACATTATTTATTTCTATATAGTTTTGAGAAAGATTGAATTTTATCAATTTAAAGTTAATACAATTAATTTGTAGCTTGAAAATTATTTAAAATATTAATTTCTCGTTATAATCCATAAAAATAGAGACACACATTGGATTACTTATACCTCATTTCTTTCATAAATATTGTCAAAGGTTGTAAGAAACGTTCTGCTCCAGGAGCCATTTAAGGCGATCCAAGAGTCACGTAACAGTGGCGCTCGGTACACGTCCATCCTCAAAAACTGTATAATTACCGCGAAAGCCGTCGGCTATTATCTTGCCGGACGTGTAGCGCTCGTCACCTTGGACAAGACTAACGATGGAATTGCCGCACTCGCCCGGTTCATGAACTCGCTCGTGAGGCTGGCGGCGGCACTTCCGAGATGCTAGAATTCCGATGGCTGTAAGAAAAAGATTGTCAGGTACTCAGGCACGCCCATTCTGCATCGTTCTGAAAAATGTTCAAAATGCTAATTGTGCAGTGATGTGAATGGACTTAGAATTCGGAATTTTTGTGGCGGAAATGTAAAAACGATTTTAATAAATTACGTGAAATTAAGCTTTTGCATGTACTACATTCCTGATTTGAGTTGCAAAAAAATAAACAAAACAGAATTATTACGAGGCGATAAAGTTTTAAAAAGCCATTGAGATTCTATGTCTGACTAGACAAGGTTTTATCTTTTCTCATTTATTTTTACATAGTGAGCATACAATTTTTTTTAAGGTTATAAAGTCTTTTTAAGCTGTACAATACAGATTTAAAAAATAAGAAGAAAAAAAAGTTTAGAATAATAATAAGTATTCTATTTTGGTCGACCTTTTCCTATCTACAATGAAATAATATGGGATTAAGTGTTTTTTTACCTAAAAGTAAAAGCGACTTATTTATCTTTAGCAAAATGAAAATATCATAGATAACATCTGATATATTCAATACTATATCTCAATAATAAAGAAATAAAAATAGAATGTCAGCGTTTATGTGCCATGACATAACGGGTAATTTGAAAATATAATTTGTATGTCCGACGTTACAGTCTACTATAAAAGGATGAACAAATGCTTTCTTTAACAGATATTTTTATGACTGTTGTATGTTGTGTAATCACATTCTAACAAAATTATTTGTATTTTCAAGGATAACAAATACCTAGCTGTAAGAATAACAAATACACGTCGGCACATATTCGAACAGTTTACAATGTCAAGAATGTCAATAATTTTTCATTGTATTTTTCATCTTGAATCTGTACAAATTAAAAAAAAATAATATTATCACATATAATTAGGAAAGATTATTATTTTTACTTGTTCTCAAATTATTATAGACGTTATACGATACGATTTTGGTAACTGTTTTATTAATCATAAAGAACCGTTTTTTTATTTTGTTTATTCAAATAATACCTATGTTCTTAAAATTAAAAAATGTCTCACCATACTAATGCATTCAGAACGTTTTTGTCGGAACACTAGTCTAATTTGAAGTTATATATATTTTCAACAATTACATAGTAATCATAATTTTCCTTAGATATATTCAATCTAAAAAATATGCTCTGAAAAGTAGAAAAAGGAAATAGTATCTTTGTCATTGCGGCTTTCAATGTTACTTTCGAACATTACAATTGTTATTTATGGATTATAAATCGAAATTGCATTTCGTACGATGGTGAGTGCATCTCGGCCTTGGCATGTGGCGAGAGATGAGTGCACATAAGTTCACACTGTTTTGATTTTGCGTTGAGTAAATTGTCATCTAAAACGATGGTATAAGGTTACAATCAATCCAAACCGCAAAGAATACATGTCACGAGTAATTTTATTTTCATAAAATTTTATAATACACTTATTGGGAAAACGTTGTTGATTTCGTAACTTTGAACATTTTTCAAAGATTATTTATAAAGTTTCTATAGAATTCATCACTAGAAAATCCATTAAAAATGTTTCTATTGAAATGGTATTATCGTAATTGAAATATAATGAATAAATTACGATTATATAAATTGGCGTAAAACTCTGATATTTTGAAAAAAGCTTTTGTAATATTGCACCGTAACGAACGTGAATGTTCTGTAACGATAGTAAGTTTTTTAACGAGAAAGTGATTTAGCGAGTTTTTACGAGGTAGTCTTTTACTTCCTCTATCTAGGTTTACATTCTTCCCTAGTCCCCTTAATCTAATTATTTTTATAGTTTTTACTATAAACATACTTTTAAATTTCTAGCGAATAGCTTTCACTGCTGCTGTTTTTTATTTAACAAAATAATATCATATCTATCACCATTATTTTACAACATTCGCTGAATAAAAATACTAGCAAATTAAATGTTTAGCTTTTGCAGATAATACATAATTTGTTATAAAATTTACTCAATATTATTTGCCATTTACCAAGCGAATTACGTTTTAATCAATTCATGCAATGCAAATATTCTATATCAGCGCCTCATTTGTCGAGGCGCAGCTCAAGCGAAAAACTGCTATATATAGGTATTGGAAAGAAGAAAACAAGAGCGCGAGCTGGGCAATTCATTGCGCCCGAAGGAAGCCCTAAAGAAGTGCGAGTCGTTGTTTGCTACAGCGCAAAAAATTAGCGCGATAAATCTCGGCGGCAAAATGTTTCCGGTCCAGGTGGACTGATCGTGTCTCGTGTCCCTCTCTTCTCCTCGACTAAGTACGTGGAAGATCTCGTAAGAGCACCGGTTCTTAGCAGGAAGGAGCAAGTTATGTCATTCCTTGTGTGTTGTTGGTGTTGTAATGTGTGTGCGCGCTTTATAAATTATTAAAAAAAGCGGGAACTCTGCGAAGGAATGGAACAAGGAGTCTCAGTCTCGAGGCAGTATTTCTAGTTGATGGCTTTTAAATTGAAATTAACTCGAGATTGATTATATGTTTTTAATAATATATGAATGCGGAATTTCGTGACTCCTTGGGCATTTCAATTATGCATTGTTTTGATGACTTGCGGTGTTAATTTCAAAATATGTATGCTAAATAAAAGCTACCAGTTGCTTTATATTTCTAATAATACTTTCTAAAACTCGTTTAGTTGTTGTATCTTACAAAACTACGATAATTAAAAACCATATTTTTCATTTTGCTGGTCTGGAGATTCTTTTTTAAAACAAATATTCTATTTTTATGTATAGACGACTAAAATAGCCACTACATCATTTTTCCATAAACGTTACAGTTAATATCTCCGTAAAATCAACATCATAGACGTATCACCAATTGCAGCCCAATTTCCCATACGTAATTGTTACAACTATTAGAGGTTTTACGCTAAAACAAAAACTTGCCAGCGGAAACACAAATGACTCTCTTCCTAGAGACAAGTCCGCTATAAACCATCCCATTTCGAACTACATTTTTTTGCGCACTTAGCCTGGAAGCTCGTAACACTTTTCTAACGTGAAAGTAGCGTGAAAGAAAGCACAAGTGAGCACGAACACAGGCTTCCATCGCGCGTAAGTAGGGCCCTGCGCGCACATACGATATAGGAATTGCATCTGCAGGAAGCTGCTGTACTGTAACAGCTCTCTTGTAACGAACCAGTTCTCCCATACGGCGAACTGGCAAATCGAGCGTACGCGCGCGCACACACACTATGTGCGAATCATCGTCCCGAGCGTCACAGTCTAGTTACCCAAAGGCGACGGTGAAATTAGTCGCCGACACGCGACGATTGCGCTCCAGATAGCCCGAGGAAGTCTAATTGGAAAAGAGGAGCTCGCGCTTCGAGAGAATGAATATCGAGAGATGAACGTCCAGCTGTTATATTAGCACTGACGCGCTGTCGCTTTTCACCGGACCGTGTGGTTTAATCGCCGCCGGGGAAATTAATGCGCTTTTCGCGCTCGACTTTGATGTTTCTGAACGATGGATCGGCTATTTCAACGGGAGAGTATTATTTGTTTTACGACTGTTTACGGACTGCGCTACTGTCGAGTGATTTTTTACTTTATCTTTATTGAAAGTTGGCAAACAAAGCGAGGCTGTCAACTCTTTGCATGTTTATTACATTTTTTTTTATTGATTTGAGATTGAAAGAAAGTTATAATTTTCTAGCTACAACCTTTATTTTATTTGATCTGCAGAATATTGTTGAACTAATGCTGGTTTATTGTAAATATTAAAAACTGTTAACGTTTTTCTAATTTCACTCATTTTGCAAATATTTGAATATACTTTTAGCTCGCGATCTACTTTTCTGCCGCTGCGTGTTCTTTGATATTTACTTATTTGGGAAAACTCTCAACCTCCTTTCGATACCGCGATTAGATGTAAAAGTCCAAGCAGCATTATGAGGTCTTGAGGTTACCGATGGTCTGGAGCTGATCTTACAGGAATTAACGTGCACTTTCTTATTACTGTCGTGGTTAGTGTCTTCGCTGCAATCATAAAGAAATATCTTATTTTTTCCTTAAATATACTTAAGCATGATTTACCAGAATTTATCATTATTTTGACATAATTTCTAAGGTGAATTCAATTTAAGTTAGCATTATATGAAAATAGTATACTGTAATTAATATTTTTCTAAAAAAAAAGTAGTTTTATACCACTGATATGATCTCTTGACATAACGATGTGCAAATTCGTGTTTACATGATAGGAAATCTATCAATCATTTATGACTTTACTTCATTAATTCAGTGGTAATAGAATATAATATGAGTGATGTGAGGATTACACAGTATTATATTTGTTTTGTTAAGTTTGCATTTTATTTTTAGACAGAAGTATATATACATGGCACTAACAATTAAAATTAATAAGAAACTTAATGTATATAAGTTTTAAAAAAACGTATTTCCAATTAGATTTTACGATACCTTGTTCTCAATGCTGGATACATTGAGTTAAAGAAGTAAATGAATGTCATATTACAGGTCAAAGGTAATTAATCTATGTTACTTGAGTACAACGGGCATTTATGAAGAATATAAATCATATATACGTTATTGTAACAAGTTTTATAATCTATAAATCATAAAATTTTGTTATTATCTGAAACCAGTATAGGCAAATTTAAAATACATGTATAAGGAGTTAGAAATATTAATAGTCTGTCCTGCAGACAATTAAAAACACTTATTAATGTATGGGTACAAATCCTGTAAGACAGCACGATGCGACGTATATAAACGTGACTTCAGAACGTTGATGAAGATTTTATGTACGAAAATTATCCTGCCAATTTACGAATTACAAGATGATTGCAAATTTGCAATTGGTCGATTGCCACTTGACGAAATTGCATACCCATTTTTAGGTGTCATTACTTTTGCTAGTTACAAAAAATTGCTCTAATAACAGGTCTAATACGTATATACAACGCAAAGATCGTAGAGACAATTTCGAACGTCCATAAACTTTTTTTTTTCTTCTTGATTACATCGTCTCAAAAAGTAAAACGAATATAATACATAATTATTGTCTTATCTCATTAGATGAATGTAATTATGAAGTATAAGACACGGGTTTATCTAGGTCAAACACGAACTATGAACATTCCAAAGCTATAGCCCGACCGCAGATTGAGAACCGCGTCCAAAAATAGACGAAATCTCGCAGCGAAAAGATGCAATAACCGGTTATCAGCGCGCACCGATCGTGCATGCAAATGAGCCCCCATCATGTCCAAGATTTCCGCTCTATGCCTATACATGAATTCTTCGCGCCGATCGACATCTTTTCGCACTCGCTGGCCTCTATATGCAAATGCCGTGGGGCAACGACGCCGTAGCCGCACGTGGTCGATTAGTGTCGCGGAAGCGCGCATAAAAAAGATCGGGATCTTTGACGCGCTTACACGTACAAGTATATTATATATGCGAATGAAACGCACACAGATAGGTATAAGCTGCACGCGCGACTTGGTCGATGAAGCCGAGCGAGCGCGCAGCAACAAGTTGCGATGATGAGAAAGTGAGCGGAGAGAGAAAGGATTCGAAGCCGAAGGATAACGCGCAAATTTTCTCAATAGTTCTCGGGGTATACTATATGTGCTTCAGAGTTTCTGCGTAGTTGTTCGTTCCAAACGCCCGATTGTTTTCTAACTAATAACGGTTCGTTTACATAGGTTTCGTGCGCGAACTTTTTTCAATCTTTATAAATTGTGGTGTATTGTTCAGAGACGAAATAAAAGAAAATGGAGCATAAAAGTATACTGAAGCTCCTCGTCTGACTAAAATCACTCTTTATCTACTAACATTCGTTATCATATTCTTCTTTTCTGTAAACTCAATTAAATATTATTTAATTACTATATTATTCAACTAATAACATAAAATTATAAAATAGAGGAGTTCTAGTAATATTAATTCTTTTATTTTATTTGTTTTCTTTTAAGCTTTGCGTATACTATAAGAACATTAACGATACCAATGATCATTGAACCCTGAAATGCACTATAAACGACTCGACGTGCGCCAGTCTGAAATTTCTTTCCGTACCCTCCCTAATATAAGAATGCACGTCACGCGCGGCAGCAATTTGAGTTCTCGCACTCATTAATAAATACCCTTTTAGTAAGCAGTGCATTACGGCTGGAGGGGTAGAGTTGGCGAACTTCTCCGCTGGCTTGCATTGCATTCGCGTCGTAAAAGTGCGCGCCCTTTTCGTACAATCTACCTCTCCCGAAGGAAAACGAAATAGCCGAGGAAGAAGGAGGAGAGGAAAGAGAGCTGCTATACGATAGGGGGTCGACGGCATCGCGCAGTCGCGTCGTTAAATAGTTATGCAAATCGCGGTTAGGTAATGGCCGCCTTTTCCCGGCGCGCCGCTCGATTACTTCATTCCATTATGATATCGTATTAGCGGGAGGCGCCACGATTTTCGCCCGTTCGGAGGCCCCCACGCGCCACTGAGGTATATAAACGTTTCCCGCGAATTTATATGCCGACTACGACGACGACGGTGGCAACGAGGCTTTCAATGTAAGAATGCCGAACGCGCGAGCCCGCCAGGAATTCATTGCAACTTTTGGGATCGCGTAAAGGGATCCAGACGGAGGAAAAAAAGAGGTGGATTCCCAGAGGTATTATATGGTGTGTGGTTGAACAATGGGAGAATTAAGGCGCGCGATTTGGCACGACTAATTCGTTACACATACAACGTGCGCTTTTTGTTGATGTGTATACGTTTGCCTAGATTTATGTTTCTGGGTTAGACAATGCGCCAAATTCACAGGATGCGGTGCTCCTTTTAGCTACTGTTTCTCTTTGTAATACATATTAGAAATAAATGCTTATAGTAGGTTTAGCCTGGTCCCATTAAAAAAAACATTCACATATACTGTGTTACATAATTAGTAATCATTACAATAAGGTAATTTTTTCCAATTTTAAAATATGAAAAGTCACTTCGTTACGTATCAGAGATAATAATTCGACTATTTTCCATCATTATTTTGAAACCGTCAGCTCTTATTTCATCTCGTTCTTATTATTATAAGATACGTCTTGTCTAAGTTTAAAATATGTTCCTGGAAAAACCGAAACTTATCGCAAACGTCATCGGCGGGTGCAGTGAAAGCGTCTTCTTCGAAAACCGCAGATATAGTCTGCCGAAAACGCTCCAATCAGTGTGTATATATATACACCCGCCGCTAGACGCGTCTGGCACTTCTACGTCTTTCGTCTTGTGTCGAAACTTCCCAATCTCGCGACATCGACGACGACGACGACGACGCGCCGACGCAAGACCGCTCAGTAGGACACAGAACGAGCGAGGTGCACGCCGAGCAGGAAGCGGTCGGGTCGCAATTTGTTCGCGCTCCGCGCGCGGTTATTATCCCAGCCGACTACTGTATGCTGCTATTGTTACGCGGTGGTTGCGCGATGCCGGAATCCCGATGACGAATGGGGAAAAGAGAGGGGGGAGGTTTAGAGAACCGAAGATATCTTTTTTGCGCCTCTGTCTCTCTCTTTCGCCGCGTGTATAATTACGCGCACGCCGCCGCTTAGCGCTTGGGACATGCGAATTTCAGTGCGCTGTAGGTATGGAAAAAAAGGAGCCGGTGAAATGAATAAGGCGCGCTGAGAACGCCGGATAAACAAATAAAGCCGGGATTACATGCGCTTGAGTCGGAAAAAAATGGTTTACTCGCTGCGCTGCTTTCCTGTGACGTATTATAAGTCAAATAAGGGAATCCTCGTTAAGAGTGGTTTTTCTCGATTTTTAAAGTAATTACGCAGTCAGGAGAGTGAGTCTGTTTTCCGCGTGCATCGAATTCGCTGAGATTTACATAGGCAAATTACCATGTGAACGTTAAAGAAGTGCTTTGAACTCGAACGTTGCGGGAGTTGTAAAAATCGTGCCGAACGTTAGCATTGCCTTCTCGTACTCTCCAATCCATAGACGTTTATAAAAGAGACTGTAATAGATGTATGTAGTTTTTGCGTTGCGTAATGGGATCATACAGTAGTAGACATGCAATCTCGAATGTTCTCATACCTTTTAAGAACAAATTTTTATCAAACGAAATCGTTCCTACTTTTTAAGGTATTGGCTATTTTGCGTGTATACTTTTTTTGGTCCGAGAGGTTTGCTATGACTTAATTTTCAAGTTTATTTGTCAATGTCAGTGATAATTGCAGCATACAAAAATGTAAATAAGCTTTTAAACTCGCCTTCTCACGGTGGATATAGCAAATAAATTAATCTGTTAAACAATTTCAAGACATTATTTAGCTTGCAATAACAATTTATGAACTTTCACAAAGATTGAACTAGGTTCGTTTAACTTTCAAATTCATTTAGTAATATTAGCAATGATTTCAAGATTTATTACTAATTCTAAACCGAGAAAATAATTATAACGATGAATTTTTCTACATCATTTTCAAATCGTATTTATACCGTTCCACTTTCCTATTACTTTGAATCATAAAAATATTGTTTTATAGTTAATAACATTTTCTACTTTTCGTTCTGTGCATATTTCTTTTATATTATATTCATATTTTTATGATTTTCTTGCGAATAAATAATAACATAATCTTCATAATTTTGACAATAATTATCGTTATTTTTAAAATAATTATTAAAATTCTTAGTTTCAAATTATGGAGTATGTATGTTTAAAAAAAATTCAATGATTTATCCATCTGGATTACACATTTATAGATGCCTGCATCCCACTTAATTACCCTAAACCGCCATTGGTAGCTAAATCAATTTGAAGTGCTTTAATCTAGAGCAGTAGTTATCAACCTCATGAAACTTTATTGCACTCAAAAAAGAACGGCAGAGCGTCTCGTTCGCACAAACAGCCAAGTGTCGTATATCACATTCAACCACACACGGGATGAGCAAACACGGTGCGTATCGCTAGTTTTGCGCACTTACACCTCTCGGTAAATAATCCGTCTTTCGCATTTGCAAATACGTAGCACACTCCTTAATCTCTCAACCTCTATCAATCTCAGTACCTTTATACTGTTGATATTTTTTTTGCAATCTCAGTGTTACGCTGCATTTTTTCAACGTGATCTTGAGGATGTGTGATTGAGACAATGCCGAGAGTGAGATAGCAATCGATGCTGATATACATTTTAATCGCGTTATCGGGAGGGCCGACCGAGATTTCGAGAGATGTAAGATTTGCGCGCGTGCACTGTACTTGAAGTGACGTCGCGGTCGCGCGACGTCTGCGTATATTGATGAGAATAATCGGACACAGATAAGGATCGTGACAAAGGCTCTTTCCACTACTCGACGTAATTAGTTCGCGTGCCTAGCGTAACGTCTTGTATAATTTATTGACTACTTGTAAAAAAGTTGTTTTTTCTTTTTTACCGATGTTGTCGAGACAAATTTACTTGCGGGCATTTGATTAAATCTTGTTATACTTTTAATTATTATTCTACCTATACAGAAGATTGTAAAATGTATTCAGTGAATTGTAATAAATGTAACTTTTATAATAACTTTTAATGGCAACCCTCAATCTAATCTATTATCTCATCATCCAAATGTTTATACTACAAAATTTCTTATCTTAATACACAAATTTGGATAAGGTTATTCTTTTTATCTCTTCTGTTTTGATTAATTGGTATTCAGTACAATCAAATCTACCAGTCTACAAAAACACCCACGGAATTTTTTTCACTAGAATGTTACATCGTCAGTAGAATTTTCCAGCAAGGTGAAATAAGACAAATAATCACTGAGCATCTTATCTATTAAAGACCGTTTGAGAGTACTTTTATATTTACATTAAATATTATAAGTAGCATTGCTGATGATGTATAAAGTACATACATTAAGTATATATTGTATCTCAAGATCAGTACAAGTAAATAATCTAGAATAAAATCACGGTACGAACAAAGGATATTGATAATGAGTTTTATCTAAAAATATAATTACAGGGACTTAATTTTTAATTATTCTTAATTTTCCTTTGAAACTGATTGTTTTAGATAATTTTCAGTTACAAAGTCCAACTAGCCCTCTAATACGTGAAAAGAAATTTTTACGTATAGTAACGAATAGTGTTTATAGAGCACCGCCACACCACTTCTCTCGACAATCCAACTATTACATTGCATTGCCACCTCTCTACGGGTTTAGCTGACCCGTCGCACACCTGCGGAAATTCCCAGCGAAATTTCCGCACCTTCGAGGAAAACAATAAACGCCAGGCACAATGTTTTCTCGCTGTGCACGTATAGCGCGCACATCGGACAGGAGAAAGTCTCGCTTGCCTTTTTTTCTGCGCCCCCGCGAGAACGGAAACGGACGTTGCCTCTTAGCCCCGGCAACGACAATGATTTTATATACGATTCTCGTCGTCTGCGACGATTTAATTAAAAATTGCGTGATGCGCCCAAAAGTTGCGGAGAAATTCGTGCGCGCGCGCCAGCAATTACCGCGGGGTCGACGACTCGCGCGCGAACTGTTTTCTTTTTTTCGGGCGAGCGCAGCAACTAGTGCGGCGGCGGAGACGAGCTGACCCCGATCGTGTGCCTCACGGGAGCCTGGAATCTCGTTCTACTTTGCCGGTACGAATCAACAATCCTCGGCACACGCGCGAGCGCGTATTTTCCAAACTGTTTCTTTTTTTCTACTTGGTAATTTTAGTAGTCGAGCTGACGAGAAAGTGATTTATGAGTGAGTCGGTTTCGTTTACATGTTGACAAAGATATTTTCACAGGTTTAACCCGATGGTAATACTATAAATGTTTATCATAAATATTTTTCTAAAATTTTATCTACTATAAAAACTATAATTTTTAATAAAATTATATACTTTAATAATTTAATATACTTCTTTTGCAGAAAATTTTACTACACATTTTACAAGAAATAATAATTTCATTATTTATGAAAGTTAGTGAATAAAACATTTTCAAATTATGAATATTTCTGTGAATGTTTATATAGGTTGTTTCATTAATTAAGTAAATTATGTAGCAGGAAAATCATGTCTCCCTTAAAAATAGGTGATTAAATAAGTTAAATCGGAAGTCTAGTTAGAATATTAAGTAGATTTATAGAATATTTTTTTACAATATTTTTATATTGTAATAATAATAAGTTATAATATATTCAGCGACATTAAAGATTTCGAACACGGATAACACTTTCTTAGGAATCACGAATAATTCTATCCTTTTCTAATTACTCATAAATGTTCGTTGACTTGTTTTACGACAAACAAAGAACAGTTATTTGGTCGCTTGGTATACGTATCTTTATTACTACTGGAATACTGTATCTGATAAAGACTTCGATGAGAGTCGCTTTTGCGATCTCATTTTCTTTGATTCTGGGAAATAAAATATTTCCATGAATTTAGTTACCTTGAAATGCAAAAATTATATTAAATAATTTTTATTCACGGCTGAAAAATAATTTGTCAATTTCCTAGTTTCCAAAATAAAAAAGTTTTACTTAAATAATAATCTTCAGCGGCGGACAAACACAATTATTTATATATTAATTTTTATGTTTTCAAATACATGTTATTATCTGCTTACCTTCATTTTTTATAAATATTATTATTTCCTATTTTTTTAAAATAGGAAAATAAGGGAATTAGTCTTAATGTACATTTGGTCTCAAATGGAGAAAATAGTCGAAGGTATTACAATAAAAACAATAGAAGGCTAATAACATTCTTTTTTTGCGCCAAGTCGTAACATATATTTATATTTTTCTGAATGTGCCTATACATTTTCAACTACTATAAAATATACTTTATTTTTATTTTTAATTCTTATTTTACATGAAGACGTGGAAAAAAGTTGTACACATATAAGTATATTAGTTTCAATAGTTTCAAAGTGAACGATTCTTTAACGCATACAAATTATAGGAAGTTATGTAAATGCTTATTTTTATGACATTGCATTAATTTATATGGATTTTATTTTCTTTCTTTTTTTAATTTTGTTTTCAAAGAAAATATCTATTTCCGTTTAAATATGGAATAACTTAACTGCTATGAGTTTAGTAAAACTTAAATTAAAATGCTTTTGTACTATGATTTTTTTATTTTGCTATTTGAGTTTTGAAATGTTTTCAAAACATAAATCTTTCGAAAAATGTATTATTTAGACATTGAATAACAATACACAAAGTGTTCAATCAATTCTCAAACTTGTTTCTGGTACACCTGTCCCCTTACACTTTGCTTGAAAAGTCAATCATTAGAATTTCAAAAGAACCGCCGTAGTCTTGCAAAAGATCTTGTACATTTTATACATGAATTTAAAGAATAAATCTCAATGTTGACAAGTTAACTTATGTGATTGCATGTAATAGATGATTTTCCTACAGTATTAAGATCAATCGATAGATAAATATATTATTTGCTAATTAATAGACATGTCACTTAATTAATGCTAAAAAGCGCATGTTACAGTTTGTATTTAAAAGCATTTTCCATCTTCTTGGTAGAGTGTAGTTAATGGGCATGAAGCGTGCATTAATCGACTACTTTTCTTTACTATTTTAGTTCCTTTCCTGAGTCGATAGGGACATACAATTTACTAGAAATTTCCTTAAAGGAAACAATTACTGGCTTTACTCAGTTTTCTTTTTAGATTTATTAGTTCAAGACCAACGCCGGACTGTCTTACGTTCCAGAATGAGTGGGAAAGTTAATTGATATTCTTTATGATCTTTATGGTTATGATATTCTTTATGATATTTTTGATATTTGATTGCTATCATCGTATAATCTCTATAATAATAATGATTGAGTTTCGATGGATAAAGTTATATTAATTTTGTATGCAATTTAGACAAAAATAATAAAAAATATATTTTAACATTTCTAAAAAAATAAAATTTTTTTTTTAATTTGATATCTAAAATTATTGGTACATCAAATTCCAAAAACAGTCATAGAATATTATACCAATGGATTATTTAAAAACATATCATACTCGATAAAAAAATATGTGGCGGTATTCAATTTATATGCAGATATTGATTCTCTCCATCCTGTAGCATTCTGAGGCGAGTCACGTCATGATAAACATACCATGTGGTGATAATCTTGTACAGGCAAACGCGATGACAGATGGAATCTAAAAAATTAATATCTTGGAAGTCACGATCGTGCTTTGAATCAAACGCTACCATAATATCATTTCCTATTAAGAAAGGGTGAAAAATATGCTATTCAATTTAAAATCTCGAGGTTTGTAGTGTTATTTTTAACATCACTAATATATTTTTAATATATCTTTAACTATATTTACAATAATTTCACTCTGAATTAAAATATAATAAAGTAATCCTTATCAGTGATTTGATTACTTAATTGTGACAATATAGGCTCAACTTTGAACACTTCTATGAAAAGATTACATAAACAAACAAAAAGCTTAATAGGCAACAAGTCCTATTTATTACGTTTGCAGGAGGAAACTTTGCAGGAGTCCTACTTCACTTGAAAAATTTTCCTTCATGCATATAATTTTTTTTTTAAGTATCCTAATCCGTTGATAATAAATTAAGCAACGAAATACTGACTAGTGAACTTTAAATGTTAGTGTCGGCGTCAAAAAGTCATTAAATTGTTATAAGGATTATTTTAGATCTGTATAATCTAAATGCAACAATATTCATGAAAGCCGGTGTGGTCCTAGATTCAATATTTCACAGATGGTAATAATGACATATGTGAATGACGTAAGAGGAACACCAGTGTTGTTCAGAACCATTCTTCTTACGTATGAGAAAACGAAGGAGTGAATTAAGATGAATTAGTCGCGTAAAAAATATGCGACTAGCGGGATTTGAACACACGAACCCACGAGGTTTATGTATAGCCCCGCCACTGAACTAACGACGCGATACTTGCTCGGGAGCATCGCGAGCGTGTTGTTCTTATCTTGCAGTGGATATATGCGTCAGGGCTCGAATGACGGTCGAGCTGAGCCCATGACAAGAATAATTCTTTAATTAATTTTTTACTTCCATTGTCATTATGAATATTTAGTATAATTTTGAAAAGGGGAAATAATATAATAATAATAAAACTGTACAGTAAATATTGCTATTTAAAAACTAGAACTTCTCCCAGGAGAATGTTGTTAAATTTAAAAATATGAAAAGAAGTATTTTTTATATTTCCGCTAGGACATATCGTGTTTCCAAAAATAGAAATATCATACGTAATTATTTGTGTATTATGTTTTCTTCTAAGTAAAAATATTTTTTCAGGTTTCAAACCGCGAGTTACTTTTTTATTTTGAATTGTTTATTAGAAATGTATATTACTTATTTAATTGTACGTGTAACAATATAAATAAAATGTTCAATTATACTCAGATAGTTAACTTTAAGCATGTGAATCGTTATTATTCGTTTTTATTGACTACTGCCTTTCCACAGAAGAAAACGTTCTCCTTAGTATTTTAATCAAGCATTTGGAATACACCCAACGATTTTTATTACCAGGTAATTGAAAAAGAAAAAAGTTTACTACAAGGGGCGTGCGTGATTATTTTACCAAAATTCAGTTAAAAAAAGAAGTCTATCTAATTCAACGTTTAAAAATATAAGAGTTTTATTTTGATATGGTCATATAAATATAGTATTATGAGACAAGAATTGTAATATTTTTTTTAATGATTGAATTAAAATGCTGCACATATAAGAAACCATTGAAATGGAAAGTTATATGTCTGACACTTATCATCTGCATACTCTTTCCTATACAATTTTTCATAATGTTGGTCCAGTAAAACCTCCACATTTTAAGCCAAGTGTTACCACTAGCACGCTATCAATTCCAAAATCTTAACAACACCTGACAGCGGAAGCAGGGTTGCCGTTATATAAACCTCGGCGACACCGGCTTGCAAAATTCGCGACAATTTCGCGTATTTACAAATACACGGCAAGTGGCAAACATAGCCGGCACGACGACGACAGATCGCAGCTGGCCGATACCCACACACACACATCGCGGTGCAAGATCTTCTTCGTCGTCGGGAGCGCGACGAGAGTCGTGTCACGCGGCTCGGCGCGCCAAAAGCATTCGAATGCTCGACGCGCTAGGCCGCGTGCTGAAAAGCTGGCGAGCGCTACTGCCGTGAGGAGAGGAGGGCTCGGTTCCCCCTCGCGCGCGCTGCAGACACGCGTATACTTATAGAGGTGAGCGCGTCACGGGCCGATCCAGTCTCTCGACCGTCGCGATCATCAAAAGTGCTCGCACACAGATACACACACACAGACACATCACACATTGTCTTTTTCATTTCGTTCTGTGACTGACGAGTATATTGGTACGAGACAGTTCGTTCGGTTCTTTTGCGAGTTCGAGGTTTAAGTGAGGATCCGACACACGTGATTGTTGAAGGGGCTGAACACTTCTAGTGCAAGAATAATCTGTATATTACTGACAAACGAGGTTTGTTGATTGACGATGGATTAGTTTTCTCGTGGTCGCTCGAGAGAGTTTGCCGTCGATTTATTGAAGTGATACGCTCGAAATCGTATAGCTCTTAAATAGATGATGAGAAAAGTGGAGGTGACGCTTTGCTCGCGAAACTTGAATAAAAGGTTGTAGACTTTGTGGAAATTTACGAGGTATTAATCACAGTGGGGAGAGACAAGTTTAAAGAGGGAAAAAAGCCGGTGGAAGAGCAGCTTAATTAATTGCCATCGTAATAAATAAGTCCGACACTGTGTTGTCATAAATCTCTAATCAAGCGCTTGCAGCTTCCCTTGTTAAATATTGTAACGACTCGCGCCTTGACGTTTATTTCCGTTATCGCCGTAAGCATTTACTTTACGATGATGCATTGCTCCGTAAAGCAATCATTATACTCAAAGCACATGAAACACAGTTTATAATATTTGATACTTTAAAATAATTTAGCTATAAAGTTGAAAATTCTCATTGCGAAAACAAACTGTGTTTTGTTGACGTTCAGCTTTAATAATAAATAAAACTTTTAATAGTTCTCTGAGATAGTTTCTTTAAGTATGTATATATTCATAATAAAATAAAGAATTTCTTTGTTTGCATATCAATTAAAACCAGCTGCTGTTTTAACATCTTACTTTAAATTTAATTGAATGATCCTACCTTCAAAATTATTTCAGGTATGCAAACACTGTAAACCAATACGTCATAGAAGACAAGATAAGATAAAAACGTAGTTATATCAAAGCAATAAAAATTTTAATTTTTTTGGCTACCGGTACTAATACTTCAAATTTTATAATCAAATTTATTGTACGTTTACGTAAGTCGAATACGTAGTGATATAGTTATACAGATCAAATTGCAGCGTATGCCAACCTAAAATTGGCTTACATTCAACTTTATGCAAAGTAGATAGAAACTGTCAAACTAAATAGTTATAATTTTATTTGAGAACACAAGTAATTTTATTTAAACGAGGGGATTTGTAAGCGTTAAATTTATTATCTCATAGTAATTTGAAAACGTTATCAGAATCAATTTTCATTTAATAGGAGCACTGTCTATTTTGTTCACGTAATAACAATACGTCATTCTTGACAAAATATTGTAATATTGTCATTTGTTTTTTTGTAAAACAACCTTTTGAATTTTAAAAACATCTAATAATTCTTTAGTGCGACGATTTTCTTTTTTTAAATTTTATTTTAATTTTCTTTGGGTTCCAAATA
Source organism: Torymus auratus (assembly GCA_900474315.1). NCBI lineage: Eukaryota > Metazoa > Arthropoda > Insecta > Hymenoptera > Torymidae > Torymus > Torymus auratus. Next base: position 68,057 of record UXGD01000146.1, read on the forward strand.
ATCAATATGCATATATATCAATATCAATATGTATTACTGTAATCGGTTTGTAGTCACTTGTTATCAAAATCAGAATTTGACATTTCTAGATAATTTGATAAAATATTTTACAAGCTGATGCAGATTAATAAAAGATTTTAATCAAAGTATGTACCAAAGTACATAGTCAAGTTTTTGATTATAACTTAATTGACCGATTTTCAAAAGTACATTTGTTTAAAGAATATCTTTTCCGATATCTAAAAATCTTAAAGAATCATAGCTATACAAAATTAGATAGAAAGTTTCTTCTTTTTTTATATAGATAATTTAATTAAACCATGTGTGATATTTATATATTTAGCGTATTTCTAAAAACAACTTCAACAAAAACAGAATACCTACACTCGATTAGCTATCGATCTTTAACCTTTTCAATAATCACGGTATTCGATCGAGCGATTAACGAAAACAAATCGTGATTGTAATTGTTGCTTTCTGTGTGTAACCCGATAGGGCAAAAATGGAGCAGAGTGGCGGGATCTCGATAATATCGCCGCCGAGCATCACTAACAACTCGGCTACGAAGGTGAAGAGCAGCAATGGAGGTCTTGCCTCAGCCACCGCGAACCGCCTCATGACAGCCAAGGAAAAGCTGCGCGAACCTTGTAAGTACTTTGTTTGACGAGTGTGCGTGCACGTGTGTGCGTGCATGGTTTGACTCTGTCTCGCGAGAGCCAGTTGACACCAATCATTGACGAATTAGCGGCAATACGTCGTGACTGACAGATGCAAACTCTTGGTATGCATCTTGTGAGAATGTGTGCTTGGAAGTCATTAGTTATGTAGCTTTTCTTTTTCAGATTAATTCATTTGTATTTCTGAGCTTTGAAACTTTGTAGTATGATAAATTACTTGCCTCTTGCATTCATTTGCTATTCGACGCAGATATAGTTTTTTATATATACTGAATCAATTGCAAATCAATATTGCAATGAATGTCTTAAAATGAAGTAATATACTTTTACCTTAACAATAGTGGATATTTGATTTTATTCAAGAGAAAGTTTTAGATAATAGAATAAGTGTAAATTTAATACTGTCAATTTAAGTGTATTTAATATTTTAGGCGGTAAATGTCCATATGTGAGAGACTACTATATTGAAATTGTAAGAAGTAGTTTAATCTTGCACTGAAATAATTATATAGAGTATCTAAATCTTGATGATTGCTAAATTCTTAAAAAAATTTATTTTTATAATAAAAAACATATAACTTCTGTATCATTCTTATGATCTACTTTTACGTCAGATGCGTTCTTAAAATAAAAGTAAAACCATAAAATCTCGATACTTTTTACATTACCTATTGTTTGCATTTGAAATGTAGCTTTCATTTTTACGATGGTTTTTACTTTTACCTAGAAGCGCATGAAATAAGTGTATTAAACTTGTTCTTGCAGCATAACTGTCGTAGAACTACTTTAGTACTGACTCTATATATAAAGTAATACGATTCTGATAATAATTTAAAAAATTGACTTGCAAAGATAGATCTCCTGATTGATCTTTCCCTAGGTATTGATGAAATCGTAGTATATAGGAATATCAACTATTTTCAGTAGTTTGAATTTTGAATTTTATTAAATAAATTTCTAAAATAATAAATATTACTAGAATTCACATTAACTAACATTTAAAAAGTGTTATTATCATTGAGAGAATATACTTTTTATATTACCATATTATAATGTATGGTTATTTTGTAGTTTATTACTCTACAAAGTAAGAGGTCACCAGAAATGCATCGGAATCAAACGTAAGGGTAATTTCAAGTTTATTATCGTATAATTTTCCAAACCGAAGGTATGGGTTCGTTTTATTGCTTTAATAATCAATAAAAACGTATACGAATTTTAAAGCTTATATAAAATGAATTCTGTATTATATAATACTTTCCTATTTTATCACGTGTGGAGTTTATGATAGGAAATTATAAATACATTTATAATAATAACGAGGAACTTTACGTTAATCTAAATAATTCAATTACTAATCAAATGATGTAAATAAATATTGAATTAGAGGTATACTAATTCAATGCGAACAGATTATATCGAAGTAAATAGAACAATATTAATAATGAATATTTATATAACAAAATTTAAAATATTTAAATATAGTTTTAATAATTCTTGTCATTTAAAATATTTTAATTTGCACTAAAAGTGACATCAGAGAAAGTTTTTTACGCATAGATATAATAGTTTTATATAAAAGAAAATCGACATATAGCCATACAAGAAATTAATGTTTATGAAATTTTCCTTGTAATAAGTACGTATTTAAATTATACATGAGATATTGTAATTCAATATCCTCTATTAAGAAAAATTGGTAGTATAAACGATTATATTTCAAATGATAACATTAATGTTATGAACGTGGAAGTTAATATCTAATAATCAGAAAGAAATGATAATTTTGCACTAAAGATATACCCATTCATATAATTTTTAATTTCTAAATGATTATTATATAAGTATATATACTTAATACTTTAGTAATCGTTGATAGCATTCATAAAAAATAAATTGATATTTTAATACCTTTCAAGTAACGGGAAAATAAATAATTTTGCCAATGAAAACCACGACCGTATCCTTTGGAATAAACTATACATACAAAAACAAACCAGTTGTGCTGCTTTAATTATCCATTACTATAAGATATTTTGGAAAGTGTCTCGACCCGCCACGCTCGCATTTTCGCGCGCGCGCTCGCGAATGGGGACGAGCGGGAATTTCTATGCGATGGCAACGATGAAATCGGCTCTATCCACTATCCCCGCGGTCTCTCGCGAACGTTCCGGCCATTTCTTCTGAAAAAAGAAAGTGCGAGCGCAGTGCACTCCCCTCCTGATTTCAAATTAGGTATACGATGCTGCGGCTCGGAATGTTAAAAAGCGTAACTGCGCGCGCACGCGCCACTAATGAGATTAGAGTGGCCAGTGCAATTAGGGAGGCCAACCGCGAGAGTGACAATGGCGTCCGCTTGCGCGTGCACGCGGGAAGTGGGAAACCGACCGGAAAATGTTGTGGATCGCGCATCGCAGTTTTGCTGAATTTCGGGCTGCTTTTTGGAGGTCTATATCTGAAAGATTTTATAGTTACGATATATTTAATTCTAAATGATTCTATGAAAAGGGCTGGGTTTTAAGAACGTTACATATTTTGGACCACGTCAATAAAAAACATTAGAATATCTTTTTTCATTTCGAAATTATTTTAAGAGCTTTCTCTTTCAAAGTAGATGATATAGTTTTTTTTTTAAATTGAGTTGTAAACTGAAAAAATGTACAAGTGTTTGAAAAAAAATTATTTAATACGACGAAATACTTATTTTATAATTTATCTTACAGTACGTAATAAAAAGGCTAAAAAATGTCGACCCTTGTTTGTAGACCAAATAAAGGTAAGCGTTATGAATGATCCATTCAACTCTCCAAACGGTCAAGAGAAATGTGGTTGTAATTGATTGAATGATCCGAGGATATTGGTTAAGTAGCATGTACCCATTATAGTAAGCCTATAATAAATTAAGTACTTCCGCGTTCTTTTAACTGTACGTGAAACCTTATTACTTTCTTTAAGATGACCTATGGATTTTTACAATATAAATTTTCTATGCTCTGATGAACACTTTCGATTAAACAATATGAATTATAACTTTCTATATCGTGTAACTAGATTTCTTGAGATAATTATTACTTGGAACTTTTTATTTAAAAAGCTATTATTATAACTGTAATACAATACAAACTACAGATATTATTCCTGTATTGTACTTTTTTCAATTTTAGTTAGTAAATTAAACTGTAAACAAATTAAACTACAATTTTTCATTATATTTTAAAGTGAATTTACAATTAATTATGTATTACATCACTTCTCACATGATGAAGCAAATTACTTCAATTTGAACTTAAATATAAATGTTATGTACCAAGAATGAAAAAAACTTTATACTTTCACTTTGACGCAATTAATATCTGCTTCTATATAGAGATTCATATTCTCTAAATCAATATTGCTTTACGTGCCAGTGCAGATCAAGAATCGTTTTGACAACATTAAATTAATAGTAACTACTGATGATGATATAAGAGATATATAAAATCTCTTCCTTTATCTTTATTTTTGCAAGGCATTTATGAAAAGTTTATTGCCCAAAGTTGCTAATAGCCTACTTTTATTACAAATCTTTTATATTGAAGTATATAAGATTAAAGTTGACCAAGTTATGAATATAAAGAAGAGAAGTATAATTATTTTTCATTTTTCCTAGTTTTTATTTTTAATTTATTCATATCTATGCCTTATTACTTCAACTCATTTGAAAACGCTTTTCAACAATTTTTTTTTTGTTGACTTTTCATTAAATGGGTGATTTATTGATGTGTTTATATGAATTCAAAACAAATACCTTTATTTGATTTAAAAGTTTGCACGGTATTAATTTTAATGTCTAAAATGTCATCGTAAATTGAAAAATCTGTGCGCCGATGTTCATGAAATCTTTTTGAGAGTCTTTTGCACAACCCACTTGCACAATAAGTCATTAAAATTCAAAGATGCAAAGTTTGCACTGTTGCATAAGACATAATTAAAGAACAATTGGTACAATACAAATCACGTTTTTCGCTCGAGATATTTCGACTTTAAAAAAGGGATAATTTTCTTAGCGCAACTGTACTCTCTTTAAAGTTGTTTAAAGCATCTAGGTATGTGCACATTTTGTATAGATATAGTAATACTTGCATACTTTTGCAATGAAACAACCGTAAATCGATAGAATTTGTTCATTGGAAATGTTTATAATAAAGTCAGAAAGATAAACCCATAGCGGTATTTTATGGTTTGTTTACAAAATGGCGTGGATAAATGTAAATAAATAATAAATTGTAACTTATCGCGCGAGTGCAGGCAAAAGAAAAACAATAAAAGCAGCTGCCGCTTCGAAAATAACTGTCCACAATTGATCTAATAACGTCGATGTGTAAAGGACGGCTCGATAAAGGCACTCAAAATGAAACATGCGAAATACTGTTTTAAACGCATTTCAATGCTGTTGCCATTGCCACTTAAATCATTCGTTATTTAAAACTTTGGAATGTACTATACTCAGCTACACTAATGCCATAAAGTCTCCTTAAAATTATAAACTATGCGTTATAAATTTATATAGATTATATACATAATTATGCAGTTAAAACTTGATGATATAGATTATTTCGTTAATTCTATTCCTTATATTTTTTATTTTTTCATCCTTAGTAGTATACATGCATTATTTTTGTTGGTAATCTATTTAGTAGGAGTCTGCCCTTCAGCGCCATTTATTACTGCCCATTCACCAACAAAAATTCACTTTACATAATGGCACTTCAATAAACCTCGTTAATTTATAACGCGCATAAAGACTGACATCGTGTCTGACAAAGTAATGGATCTCGAAACCGCTTGTTAATTGAGTTATCCATTATTAATTCTTAAATGCTCACGGTCTACTTTTACTGCGCGCGGGTGTGATTTCTCACGATTGGTGTATTGCAAATACGTATGTACCTATCCTTTTAACGTGCAACTGCGGTTCTTGCACGCTGACTCTCAAGAAGATAGCTGCAGGCTATATCATCTTTGTTTTCGGCTTTTCGCGAATTTCGACGACAGTTATATGCCGAAACTTCGAGAGTGATCTATTACTCTGTGACGCCGTTGTTTACCTCGGCAATAAAGTTGCTACAGTTATCGTTTCGTTGAGAGTTCGCTTCTTTCCTTCTGCTTTCGCATGTTGTGAAAATTTCACTTTAGATGATTTTGATGAATATGTATTTAAATGTTGCCTCATACATGAAACGATTGAGCGTTGATAGGTCTCCTTTAATACTCTACGTATTAAAGTATTTCTTTAAATGTTTATTAAGGTTTGAATTCCGTATGTATGAATAAGACTTAAGTGTCTTGTACAAGAATAAAACTTACAGAATAGCGCTGTTGGAAATAATTTGATGTGCCAAATCATACCAGACTATGGCAAACTATGCCAAACTATCTATACTGTGCTACAAATATGCCAATTCGAACATTTGACAATAATTTAGCACGATTCGACACGCTGCGGTATGGTTTGGCATAATGTGGCATAGTGTGGCACAGTTTGGCATAGTATGGTAAGATACCAAAATTTTAAAATTAATGGCATGGATGCGAAAAATGATCGAATTGGCACATATGTAGTACAGGGTAGCAGAGTATGGCAGAGTATGGCAGAATTTAGCACGATATGGCATGCCATGGCACGATTTTCATTTCCATTAGGAAGAATGGCACTAGATGAATCAAAAAGCTGATAGTTATAAACCTTATCTTTTAGAAAATAAAAAATAGAACAGGAATACCCCATTAGCAGAAACACGCCTATACTATTGTGTTTCAATCAAAAAGTATGATTACCAGAAAGTATAAAAATAGAAAGTATAACTCGGAATTTAGAAACACATAAAAGTAGAAAAGATGTGACAGGAAAATTAAGAGCGAAGAAATTGAAATTTCTTACTTAAACAACTTTTATGTTATCAAGATTAAAAAAATAATTAATTCTTCAAATTTCTTTCTTTATGTTTTCAGACTTTGAAATTTCTATTCACATGTGTTCTAACTGTTTGAAATTCTGTAAGCTCAATTTCTTCGTACTTAATTTTCCTATCGCGTATTTTCTACTTTTGCTTGTTTCTGAATTCTAAGTTATACTTTTCATTTTTATTAATTCTAACTTTAATATTTATGTTATCGATTTGAAGAATCCAATTAATTCTACAAATGTATTTCTGCATTTTCATTTTCTGGTAATCGTGCTTTTTGACTGACATATAATGAGATAGGCGCGTTTCTGCTAATGAGGCACTCCTGTTCTATTTTTAATTTAATAACTATCAGCTTTTCCAAGTAATTCTACTTACAAACTTGTAAATAAATAACATAAATTTAAAAAAAATATACATTTTTAGTTGGTAGAAAGAAGATTTTCTAAAGTCGATAGGTAATGATTTAGAGTAAAAGTTATCACTACACATTCGTTGAGATTTATACATATATGTATGGTATTTACTTACTTTTTTTAATAAAAATTGCATGTTTTGAGTAAATTAAACGTCTTCGTTAGTTTGAAATTTTCAGATTTGGACTTACAATGTTAGACCGTTTTTCATCTCACCCATTCATTACTGTATAAAGTATTACTTGACCAAAACCCTTTTTTTATTCATTGGCATATTGCTTCACTTATGCCTTAGCTTATGTTAATTTTTAATTCCAACAATTAACATTCTCACGCCAAAATTTATCTAGTGATTCATTTCATTATTAATACATAAAGTTCATGTTTTGAAAGGTTATAGAATTTACTTGATTTTCGTGTTAGAAGTATTAAAAGGAATGATATCTTCATTTAACACTCACATACATTCTGAAAATATGAGCAAGATTCTGTTATTAAATTTCTCTTCTTAGTGAAGTTAGATAATTTATTGTCATGACAACGGCAATTCTGAGACAATGTAAAAAAATTTGCGGACAGAAATAATAACGAAGACAGAAGTAATATTGTTTCAAAATAGAAAAGTTAATAGATATTTTTCATGTACGAACGACTGGTTTAGTAGTATTATGTATAATAGAAAAATACTGAAATAAGTATGTGTATGTATGGGGGGAGCTATTTTATCAGAATGGTAAAATGTTAGATGGGTATTTCCTCAAAAAGGTAAAAAATCAAATTTCCGAATGTTTAAAAATGTATAATATATAAAAAATCGAAAAAATTTGGCAAGAAGGTCATAATATTTTCATTAAATTATTTTTATATGATACGTGGTATCAATTTTTAGAATGCCATTTCAATCTAACGTATGATTAATTGAAACACAAGACACTATATCAGTTAAAGATATATCATATCCATTGTAATAGTGCTGGTGAAATACAATCCTGAAGTGTAAAATATAATCTGCAAAAAATGAAAATAATATTGCTCTTTTTAAAAGTAGACTTATTTATCAAATATTTATTTATAAATTTAAAAAAATTACTTTACTATATCTTTGAGCTCTAACTTTCCAATGCAATTAAAATATTGATAATTATTTGTAAAGATACTGCAAGAAAACGGGATGAACTTGATTTGTAATTATTTAACTTCAGTTTAGTGTTTCATGGTTGTTGAATACGACTCTATTAAAGTTGTTTACAAAGTAAATGAAAGTAGAAATCCCATTGTTCATATAACTATATTTTTTTAATAGTTTTTTTATCGATTATATTTATCTATTTTCTAAAAATTTCAATTTATTACACGAGAAGTTATACTCTACTTGTTATTGAAAAAAGTATTAACTGTCATGAATATTGAGAGCATTTAAAATATGTAGCACTTTATCTTTCTTCCACAAAAATACGTGAATTCCTGCGGGTTTCCCGATAAAGCTAAGAGTAAACATGAAATTACTTACGTATTTTACAATTGGTAATCCTTCCAAATTTCAGTGCATAATAAGTTCGATATTTTGAATGTGCCTAATTTTTATCGTTGCAAAAAACTTTTTTCTATCGACTTAATTTATACTTGTGACACACCAAAAATATTAGCGACGGTCGAATTGCAAAGCATTGAACAAGGTGATGATGGGAATTCATTCGTTACATAATGTGCGGTTTTTGTTCCGTGTGTGAATAATAACGTGTGATTTATTTTGAATGGAAATCTATTTTCATCACTTTTAATTGTACTACACTTTTAACTGGTTCTTATTAGAGTAACGACCGATAAACATCACAATTTAAATTTTCATAGAATAATTTTCTACTTAATGAAAGAAATATCTTTTCAGAACTGTAACTTTTCTAGAATTATTGGAAGCAATTAATGTGTTCCTTGGAATCATTTAAAAAATATTGTATTTGACCACATGTTCTTTTATAAAAAATAAGAAACACATTTAACTTAAGGCATTGATGCATTTATAAAATAAATTGATGAACTGATTTAATTTTACTCTAATAAGTGATAATTATCGTGAGAATAAAGTATTATTGCGTATCAATACATAATTTAATTAGAGCAAAATCACGGCTCACGTCCAATCGTACCGAGTGCTACTTTTTACTGGCTATTTTAAATGCTAATTAATCGCATAAAAAGCAGACATGCTTTTAATAGAACGTAAACTAAAACGTTCATTAATTGAATTTGAAGCTCATTACGTATAATAAAAACGTTCTTGAATATTTTTTCTTTCATACATCTTTTACACTTTTTGATTGAGCTCCTTCTTCTTTTTAAAAAAATGAATAAAAGTGTAAATTTTCAGAAATAGATTGAATCCTACTCATTTACTATCAAATACGTCTAATCAGTGTACATTTTGTAGCTGTTTTCGCCTCGAATGACGTAATACACATCACAGTTTTATAACAAAAATACTCAAGCCGACATTTCTCGCAGCGCGGGAGCAATTTGCAAATTTCTCCTCCTTTCTGCCTTCCTAAGCACGATAATTGCATTTTTCTCCTGCGCCTCGGTTTGTGGCTGTGTGCGCGCGCTACCGTTTTAGACGCTTAACCCACTTCTCGCCGGGCGAAAGTCCGAGCCCGGCGAACTGTACCGCGTGCTGCTCCCGTGCACGCTTCTTTTCCATTTCGAAATCAATTTCTAGTCTGATATGTACATATCGTTATCTTTTTGCCGTGCGAAATTCGTGCTCATGCGGACGCGCGACCTGGTCGCATATAAAAAGCGAAGAGGTCGAACGATTTGCTTGGACGCGCACCATCAATATCGCTGAGTATAGTTACGGTACATACCGCTGAGGGGGAAAAAGGGGAAGAATCGCCGTTACGGACGAATTGAGAAACCTGACCGCAGTTGGAAGAACAATGTGCCAGGCATCTTAATTTGCGCGAAAGAAGCGACTGACTGATCGTTGTTTTTGCGTTTGACTGATTTTGAGAAAGTTCGTGATGCAGTGGTCTAAGATAATGAGGCAGCTGCTTCGAATCGTAATGAGAGTAAAAAGAATTGAAAAAGCTTTAAGAATGTCCATATTTATTGAATTATCTCACTGTCATTTGCCTAAGTTCTTTGCAATAGACACCAAGCACTTTTTAATAATTTGTCCAAGGATTATACGTGATGTTCAAAATTAGTACAAACAGTTTTGTTCATAGTAATATAAATTTCCAAAAAATTATATTTTGAGTTTCAAAGAAAATTTATGTTTTCTCGTAAAACCTAAATCATTCAGCTTTGTAACTTTATTTTAGTGCAGTCAAATTATGTGCAGTGTAAAAATTGCCTTAGGTATAAATTATATTATGTTTTTTCAAAATAACGGTTTATAATTTATTTGTAGAAAGTTACAGATCTTTAGTAATCATGCAAGTGGTTACTAAAGTTAATTATGCCTAATTTATATTTGGAGGTATTTCTAATACTTTTTTAGTAAAGCTTAATAAGACTTTTATTTAAAAAAAATGGAAAAATAAAATTAACATAATAATGAAATCAGTCAACGTCATTTTAACATTTGGAAAAATGTTATATTTAAAAAAATAAATACACGTTCAGATGGCAGATACGCTATTCAAATACTATGATTCCCTTGTATTACCAAATAATATAAATGAAAAGAGTATTCAAAGAAAACTTTAAAATTCTCTCGGTCAGAATGCTAATATATGGTGAAACGGGTTTTAAAATTAAATTTCCATCGTAAAAAGTAAAACAAGTTCATAAAGTTACTAGTTTAAAACTACATGATTTAAAGTTACAGACTTACAGCACTAGCGCTCGAAAGTACCCTCAAATTAACCGCGCTCTTGTTACTATAAATTCTCACGCCTGAAACTCACATATCTCTCTCTCCCTCTTTCCAAAAAGCCGCGTATTTTCGCAAAACTTTTGCCATACAAACCCAACATGCACCACCATCCTCTTAATTTCCCACTTTAGCCGCGCTCCCTCGTATGCACAGACACGTCCTTTTTGCAGTGCGCGCACTTCACTCTGTCTCTCGCGCTCATGTGCAGCGCACATATACATGCAGCAGCAGTGCTCGGCGGGCATTCACCGCTCCCGCGAACTTGACCCACTGTCACATTTGTAAGAGCAGCGCGTGCAGTTGTTCCCTCTCTCGTCGTAGGTATATACGTAGGTACATGTGTACTCTCTCGAGCGTCGATCAAGGAAACTATAGCGCGAGCGCGCGTAAAACGCTCTTGACTTTTTACGACTCCTCTTGCCGTGCTTCTAGGTATAGCTTGCCAGAGCGAATACAGTGCGGAATTCGCTAACGAGGTAGGAAAAGGCGCTTTTTGCGTGCAGACTGAATGATATAATTGTGTGCACAGTTATACACGAGTCATTGCACCTTGCGCTGTGCGTTGGCTTTTGGTGATATATGCAATTGCCGCGCTAGTGGATTTGGCAATGAACGGATTGCGAGTTTGTTTTGAAATGGGAAAGTTGATATTTTGCGTCTTAAACTCCAGACGCTAGCGTGTGTGTTTTCTTAATTAGCCGGATAAATATTGAGATACTGTTCGGACTCGATTATTTTTCATCGATGATTATCTTATCGTTGTTTTAGTGAGTTAGATGATTGTAATAATCAGACAGAGTAGGGAAAACTCAGTATTTTTTTATGATTTTCATGTAATTACTTGTATCTTGTTTCAATGTAATGATGTGCCAATACTTGAATTTTTTTTCCTAATATTAATGAGTATCGATTGCGAAATTAGAAACTGAAAATTGAAATTGAAAATTGAATTGAAGTTAAAGGCAGAAATAATCTTAGGAAAAAAATATGCATTCTATACGCGATCTGTGTGACTCTTGCAAACGTATAAAATTAAACATAAGCAATTCGAATAATTAGTTTATTCTTTCATATTGATTATTGGCTAGAGTAATTAGAATTATGTATTTTACACTAATTATATTCTTATGCAAAAATTATGATGAAGTGATAATTTGTTTATAAAGCGCGATTAAATTATTGAAAGTTTAAAATTCGACCTATATGTGTATATGATACGAGAAAAACAAAATAAATATAGAAAAAAAATTGTTTGAGAATAATCATTTACAGTGATAATATAATCACACTTTTAAAAACACGTTCCAGGATCTCACCTCATAATCAATTTATCCAACGACCAATCCTCAAAAATGCACGGTTACATGCATGCTCAAACAATTGAAGCGCAATTCTGTCGTCATGTATACATATGTATTCACCGCTAACGCATCCCATCAATCAATCGAACGCCTTTCCCAGCAACCCTAAATCATCACCTCTCGCTATATCCATATGCACGCGACTTTGCTCGCGTCTCACGCCTGCTCGCAAACTGCATAAATCAGCCGTATATATACGTTATATATACGCGCAATACCCAATTGACGAACGAAGAAATACCCTGCGCGCATGCAGATATAATAGGTATGCGACAACAGTGCGTCTTCATTTCAATGGCGCGCATGACAAATCACCTTCCAGTGCAAAAAGAGGAAAAAAGGGAGCGGGCTCGTGATTAAGGATCGCCCGGAGGCCGTCTTATCGTGGCGTGCATTGTGCAATATCGCGCGTGTGTGCAGTGCACGCGTGTATATATGCTCGCGAAAGTGGAGCAACGAGCGCATGTACGGTAGCAGCGGGCAATAATTCAAGCCCTTTTTCCTTGGAGCGTTAGGGCAATGTAATGCAAATACATGGGAGAGCGCGAGAGGCGAGAGGAAAGTAAGGAGCGAGCCCGTTCGACGTATGCGCGCGCGCGCTTTCGGAAAATGCGGCGAGGAGTTGCCGCATAAATAGAGATTGTATATGGGGGAGGTTTACTTAATTCAGCTGCGGAATGTATATATATCTACTGGCGAATTTATGCATGCATGCTTATATTTTACTGTGGGATATATTTTTTTCAAATTCATGTGAATCGCTTACTTTATGATGGACGAAACTGTTTTTTAATTGAAGTGAAGGTTTTGTCGGAAACGTTTGCTTGGAAATCAAGAGTTTATATTTATTGTTTTTAATTTTAAATTTTATTTTAATATTTTTAATTTATCGGAAATACGTTCTTGGTTTACTTTGAGATGAGTTCGGTAGGATATCATAAATGAATTAATTCGTTTTGAATTGGGCAGTGTTGCATTATATTATGTAGTTTTCATCATAACAAATACGTATAAACTTAATTATCTTTTTATTCTATACATTACAATCTTATAAGTGAAGTATGCTTCAAAATGATTTACAATTTTTCTCCTTTCTTTTTCTCCACTTTTTTGATCGCTTTATCCATTTCTTTTTCGATTGTATCCATGAGCATTTCCATGACGATTTTCTGAAAATCGCTTACGGGCCCGTCTTCTTGGCTGTTGAGGAGACCGCTTAAATTTAATGATGATGAATCATTGTCTGAAGGGACCTCATTTTCGACTTTGGGGGCAGTCTGGACGACTTCGGCGTCATTGGATAGCTGAGTGAAAATGTTATCCGAATCTTTGATCTCGTTGCCGTTAACTGTATTGTCAACGTGACGCCTGTGCCATTTCTTTGGGCGGGCGTTTGCTGGTGCGGCAATCAGTGCCAACGCAATCAAAACAAAGCTGAAAATCGAAAAATATAAAATCAATTTGAGAAAAGGATTTGTACAATTTACGTAATTTTTAACTGCTGGACCACCATTTCACTTAACAATAGAGAGATTTTTTGGTAGTTTGTAAAGTTATTTAATTTTTTTTAATATACTCGTACCATGCAAAAATAATTAATATGTTTTATTAATAAATAAATTTCTTTTGTATCGAGAATTTACATCGCATTTTGAAAAATAGATATAGGTATACGTGAAAAACGTTATTTATATTATATAATAAATTCACATTATTTTTGTGTTTCTTAAAATTATTATTAATTAAATTATTTTTCTTAAAATTTTATGAATTGAAATATAATTTTATTTTTATTGTGTTCTTTTCATATTAATGAATCTCAATAGACATTTTTCACACTGAAAAACAATTTTTGTGAGAGTGAGTGTTAAATTATGTGTTGTATTATTTTTGGATGAAAAATAAGAATGCTAAATAAAAAATGGATAATTTAAAAGAAAATAAAATTTTACAGTTTATCCTTTTATTCATTCAAATATTTTAAGATAAGTTAGTTTTTCATAAATTCATGAATTATTTGTTATACAATTAAAAAAATTAAGTTTAAAATAGTTAACTTACAGGGCTGTTGACTTGAACATGATTGTAGGAATGTCTGCAGCAGTTTACAGGATGTTTCCAATTCTAAGTTTGAAATGCGTATAATGAAAACAGTGTACCTCTCTACATTTTATACAACCCAACAAAACATTTTCGGGAGTAGTTATCACGCATTGTCTGATAATATTGTGTGTGCCATCACATAAGCTATTAATTAGACAGATATTAACAGAGAAAGGAAGTAGCATCCGCTCAATTATTTTGTTTTCTGATTATTATAAAGCAATTATAACACAATCGTAAATAACTACTAATAAATTAAGAAATTTAATTATCTATGTATTTCATTAATTTCTTTTATTTACATTTATCAAATATCGAATATCATGGGTTGTGAAAAAATCCAGCCATGAATCAAGTTATTAGACATTTTCCGTTTATATTTTTAATTTTATAAATTGTTTGAATAATTAATTTTAACATTTTAATTCAGCATTAAAATTACTCGAAATATAAAATTTTAGAAAATAACTCAACACATTGCATAATTGCAGATGCATTAAAGTTCCATTTGGATAATGAATATATTTAATAAAGGTGGATCACTTTGGTTTTAAATTAGGCTTTTCATCTTTTATTTTGCTTACTTATAATTTTAATTTAAAAATTAGGTCGTAAGCAATGCAAATATTAGGAATAATAATCATGAATCTAAACAATCATAATATTATACATAACTATAATATTACTAATTGCTTCTAACATCCAACAGTAATTAAATAAATATATTTTAATATAATTAGTATGTAAAGTCATTAAAACTTTTATCTGTGTTTCAAAGAAAAAATAGATATACCAATTAGACTATCGTATTATTGTAGCTTATTTATTAAATTGAGTAATAAATTTGCAAATTATAAGACTCACATTAGTATATTTTTATGAGGTGAATATTTCAAACTACACCTATATCTGTCTTGATATTTGTAATCAATATTATACGGTCAACAAAAAAAGGTTTAATTTATATATTTTTATTAAAATTATTGATGGCTTTGATGTTGTATTTAACAGAAAATTATTGTTAGTATGATATTATATTCAGTAGAATTACATTCTTGGTTATAAACTTGCAAAATGAATGAATCTTCAAGAAATACAACTTACATCATGTCTTTTTGTGTATTCTATTTTATTACATAAATTATAATAATATACATGATATTTATAAATCTATTTTTTTATGTTTATATCAATTGTTAATATTCATTATGTTATAATAATTTAAAGTATATATGTATAATTGAAGTTGGATTGAGAATCTAAATCAGTTCAAAGTTTCTTCCGAAAGATCTTCGTTTGCAGGTGTTTTCAGTTTATTTTGCATTCGTAGTTTTCCCTGTTCCATCACCCAGAATCTTATGAATTCCTTAAAGCAGTGCCATTCACGATTAGTGTCTTCTCTTAGCATACGCTCTACTTCAATTTTCTCTGATTCTACAGTATCTTGGAGCACTCGGTCTATCATTGCTTCGGCAAGAATTGACATGGTCTTCGAAAACGTTTTATGATCGAAGTCGGGTTGTTGCTCAGCTTGTGCAATCCATTTTGTGATGTTCATAAAGAGATCAAACATCAGTCTATTTTTTCGTTCACCGTTATCTTTATTTACTGATACTTCATTCGGGAATATTCTACTAGTATATTCGAAATCAGCGGATTCGTGAGGGATGTTGTATGCATTAACGATTTCATTCGACCCCATGTCTGGCCTAAATCGCATGGAATCTCGTGGCAGCAGTAATGGATTAGATGAGGTTAGTGGCACATAAAGTGCCAAAATGCTGAAACAGATAAAATGTATAAATTACTAGTATTTATTATTTTTGAAAATATGTTTTAAATCATTTCAAGTAGAAATGCTATTTTTCAAAAATGTCCTTATAAAGGATTTTGAATTAAAAACACACTAACACATTATAATTATGTAACAAATATAAGCTTTAAAGTATAAAATAATAAAAAAGCAAAAAATATTTTGAAATGCTGAATGTAAATTGCAGGTTTCGCAGCTGATTTTCTTTAAATACCAAAATAAGCATTTAGATAATCTAGCTGGGTGAGCTGTTCCCTAGATTCCGGCATGGTAATAACAAATATGTAAGGAAACATGTTTCTGATGCTGAATTCAGACATGTTTTTTTGTCCTGTGTAATACATAAGTAGTATTGACTTCAAAGTATTAAAAAATGGAAAACTATAATATCAGAAATCTAAAAATTGGTATAAAACAAATTTCAATAGATGAATATTGTTTAAACAAAGGCTTTTAAGTAGGCATTTATCGATATAATTTTGATAATGAATTTGTTTTAATACATGAATCTAGCGGCAAATAAGAAAAAAGAAACTTACAAAATAAAAAATTTCATTATGACTTCACTTGAGACTTTCAACTGAAACGATCGAATATCCAAACTGAACTAATGAGGATTTATATCGTTGATTCTGCCAGTACATTTCTCTAGCTAGTATTACGTATTTGCTGATATAATTATCTGCTGACTCTCACATTTTATCATAAAAAGACGTTGAAGTAAAAAAGAAAAAAAATATCGTTAGAATGTTTTTGATTACTATCTTATAAAACGCATCGGATTTCCCAGTATGGTAAAACATTAATATGTATTGCTAAAATCATCTTATAATATTCATAAAATTTCTTTACCGAATTGAATCTTTTAAAGTTTACTTGTTTACACAATTTAATTTGATACATGCATTATAAATATAAACATAATAATAAGTTTAAAGCCTAACAAAACACGAAAAGTTGTTTTTCGAAAATAGAAAATCGATATAAAAAAACTAAGCTCATAAGACCATACAATATTATTTTTGATCCTATAGTACAAAATGAAAACAAAAAATAAGTTGTGTCTGATCCAAATCGGTTAAGTTTCCTGAGATAAAAACTTGGATTCTCACATAACTTACGCACACACATCCATACGGTCATTTCCTAACAATGTATTTCTTCTCTATGAAATGTTACAAAATATGTTCCTGTCATGTTATTTTATAAACTTTTTATTTCACGTTTACAAAGCTTCCTCTATGAGAAAACAAAAAAATAAGAAAAATGAAACAATTTATACTTGAATTTCATATTACATGCATTCCTTCATAAAATGCCAAATTTTATTGGTCTAATACTAAAACTGGGATTGTGAGCAAATATTTCTTCATTCATGCGCAAAACGACTTTCGCGGCCGATAATAATGACCAAGGAAATGAGTTTTTACTACTTTTCTACATCGCGTATAAATTTCTTTGTAGCCCTCGACTTCGCAAGCGCAGTATAATGCTACTGCCCATAGTTATCTCGTTTTCTGGGAAAAGCAACCTCCTTCCCGTGGATATTTACCCATGGCGTAAAGTAGTGACGCAAAGAATAATACACTCTCACACAACCACCCACACATATATGTTTAAAGACTCGCTCTCGTTTCACGAGTGTGCGGGCGCGTGAATAGAGCAATCGCGCACTCGCATACGAAACGGAGTAATGAGAATTTCAGCGGTTAATCGGCGTTCTCGCGAATTTCATAAACGCCCCTCTTGCTGCACTCTGGCTTTTTGCCGCCGCATGATTGTGTGTATGAGAGAGTGAGACAACAGCGAAAAGTAAAAGTGCCGTGAGGTGTGAAAGTGTAAAACGAGATGATACTTTTAAGTTCAATTTGTAGGCGCATTTTCGAGCAATTATAATAGATATTGTTAATGAAACAATGAAGATCCAATGAGACATTAGTAAAATAGTTAATGATTTTTGTGCAAGTCTATTATCAAAACTGAACTGAACTATAGTTTAATTAAATCTTACCGTGATTAGACATATTTCTATATGTCTATAATATTATTTCTATATACTTTAGTGCGCTTTTATTGCATTCATATCTTTAACTAGTTATTCGCACAAGTTCGTTTGCAGTTAACTTGCAAGAGGCTCGTGTAAAAAAAATTTTGTGGGCAATATATTGAATCTGAACATATACCTAATATTGACGTAATATATTTTAAAGAATCTTACTTTTCATTCAAATTCTCGAAACCTTCCTTATTGCTAAAATTAAAAATTTGCCGATTATTTAAAATTTTAGCGTTTAATTAAATAAGTAATCATATTGTGTTGTTGGACTTCTAGCCATCACTTTAACAAACAATTATAACGTATTATTTATTTTTTCAGCTATAACATTATTAACTTAGTTATTATTTCTTTAATACTTTTTCATTCAAAATTTGTATACCTTTATATTTGCATAAAATATTACCCCCATAAATAAATATTATTTATTATTTAGTATATCTATTGGTTTAAAACATTAATTGCATTTCTTTAAACCATTGCACTTTAGTAATTGAATTAATTAATTTTCATAAAGAAAACTTATAATTTTGTTGTGCATGTTCATAATAGCCTCTGTGTACGCATAAAATAAAACGATAATTATGTTGAATACAGATATTCATAAACTCCAACAAGTATGGAAACTTGAACAGTGGTGTTTACTTTCTTTTGTGAAAGTTTAGATTTAGATGATAAAAAGAGCAAAAGTTTAAATTAACGCCTAGAGATAATTGCTCGTCCAACAAAACTAGGTTTTAAGTGTTCTATTAAAAAGTTAATGAATTATCTTGTTGAAAAACAAAATAGTAATTTATTTCTTCTTCCTACGCGTAATCTCTACAATTTACCAATGTCACTGTGATTGTTTCAGTTTATTTTGAAAGTATTAACGCTTGGAGCTGTTTAATAAATGCTGCTTTAAAACTGTAACTAATGTTTGAAATCCAAATTCTTGTAAACCCAACTAATCCACTAAATAATCAAAATTTCTCTTCCAAAACTACAATCCTAGTTTCATATTCATCGCCGATGGAGAGGAATTATTAATTCATAAAATGCGCGACATTAGAAAAGACTATTACAGTTCTACACCACCTGTTGCCTTTTGATTGATGCCGCATCAAAGATCCCTGCCATTACTGTCGTCGGCACGTTAGACAGCTGCACTTATATGCAGCTTTATAATTACACTCTCGAACGAAACGAATCAATCATCAGCATCAAGCATCCAACGACAGATGCCGCCACCACCGCGCTCCTCACTAATTAACCGTTAAATTTTAGGCTTTGCAGCTTAGTATGTTCGGGGCCCGAAAAACTCTGGTTCAGTGTCGATTTGCTGCGGCAGCGCGATGATAACATCTTCGCGTGTACTTCCGTCAGGGCACCGCGGGTAATTAGACACTGTGCGCGGTAATTATGGGTGGGAAATTAATCTATCGCCCGCGCTTTACTTTTAATTAGCGGAGAGGAGATATCGTCCCCCTAAGTGACGAGCGCGCTATTAAGCTCGCCTAAGGTGAGGCGACGTTTTCGTCTTTAAAATTTAAAGTTGAACCTCTCACATTGGCCGTTAATTTACTGTAGGGGATTTTATGTATCTCAAAGTAAAATACATCTTTCAAGTAGGTTTTTATAAATAAGAAATTTTAATAGTTATAGATTCGCTTTTAAGTACATATTAATGATTAATTGCAGCAATAGCTATAGAATTTTAGTCTTACATAAATAAATATATAGTTAAAGTTTTTTATAATTTTATTTCGTAACAATCTCAAATTAAATAATCAAGAAAATGATTTAGTATTTCAAATCATTGCAAGAATTGGATTTTCATTTTTCTCTTCATAATTCGTGACAAATCTATGGTACTTGTTCTGCTTGATTACCTCTTATTTTAATTAACTACATAAATCATAATTTTAAGTATACATTTTCAATCAGGAAGCTATAAGAAATACTGCTTAATGAACGAATTAAAGTACTGCATAAATCACTTTAGTATACGAGATGATGTCTATTTTCATGCTCTGAACAAGACAAATAAGATGAATCACGTTCATCAATATAATCAACATTACTCTGCTATTTTTGTAACTCTTCTTGCTAATTACATAAAATTTACAAAATTACGAGGCTTCGCTTCAAAGACAATTCTTGATTTGCGTGGGATTAAACGTACATGACTTTTTCATGTCTAGTACCGAATTAAGTACAGGCGAAAGATTTTGTTTATGATAGCTGTGTGGTGTAACTTTGTAAGCAGGTATGAACGTGATGTGTATCCAACCCATCCATTCCATAGTAATTACGGGTGCATTATACGAAACTGAATCACGATTGATTACAATCATTATCGGGATGTGAGGGATTGTTATCTATGAGCCCCTATGTAAAATTTGATATCTAGATTGCACATGCTAATTATTCATGAACTGATCTGCAATGTTGTTTTTCACGATTTGTCGCAATAATCGAAATTTAAATAATTAAAACTATAAGAATATAATTAATGACATTGTACGGTATCCAGAATCTCTGAACAATGTCATTAATTACTACTGAAGTAGTATTCTGGATCATAAATGGATAAAATATACATAAAAAACTTCATTTTAGCACCTCCCTGGCTTCTATATTTTGTTTTATAAGCCTGTAATATAACCGCTGGATTGAAATATCAATTTT
>UXGD01000147.1:0-88915 GCA_900474315.1 Torymus auratus
TTATCGAAATAATCATAACTCAATAAACTTCGGTAGTTGCTGACGACCATCTACTAATATAACGAGATGTTCGAGTGTAAAGGTTGGCGGAGTGGTAGACGACGCCCTCCTATATCCCCTCGAGCCGGCTTACTTAGGTACGTGAGGCTACAAGAAGAGGGTGCGCCGCCTACCGGCGGCGAATTAACTGAAGTCTGGGCGGCCGCACATATGTGGAGGGAAAAATCAAATTTCAAATTTGGCATTTATTTATACTTGTGTCGAAATTTTAATATTTTTATATTAAACCTAGTGTATTTGTATATTTAATTACGTTCAGTTTCACTATTCTTAAAATTCAGTAAATTTGTAACTTAAAAGTTTCTTAAATTTAAGAACATTATTATGTATGAAACTTATATATTCTAGTTACATTGTTATAAAAATCCAAATACCCGGGGGTGCGAGGTCATCACAAAAAAGAGAGCTACGGAGACGTGCGACAGTGAAAACTTATTCAATTAGATTATTATTAGAAATATTCAATTATTTCAGAAACTTACTATTTTAGGTCTGCGTGCCTTCCTCTTCTACGTGTACCTCTAATTTTTTAAACAATCGACTCGCTTTTTATCGTATGCCAGCGTAACTCCAATATGATCAAGAATTTCGAAACAAGACAATAATACTTTTTATATTGACAGAAAAAACCAAGACAAGAGAGAAATTTTCAAGAATTTCCAAGAGCGAGACAATATTTACAATTTTTAGTAAAGATAAATAAATATTATTCGTTAATTATTACTTAAACACGGATTTTAATTAAGCTGCCATTACACCATTAAACTTCAAGTAATCTCAGCTCTCTCGTTAAACGACATTTAAACAGGGCATTTCAATAAAACTCTGAAATAATTACGGTGTTCGCCTTTCACTTGTTAAGTCAACGTTTGTCCACTAGCGCGCAAACAGCCGGTCATTATTTTCTTGACGCGCAGAGCTCACTTTTCGGTAAACACGCTCTCGTTTTCTCGCAACAGCTTAATTAATAAATCACGCGGTCTCGAACGGAACGTTCCAAGACCCTTTTCCTCCTCCTTCCTCACCACTTCGCTTCTCAATCCTTAATTAGCGAAACACGAGAGCGGTAGGTACTATATATATATACATGTACACAGAGGACGAAAGAAGTCGTCTACTTTTCCCGACGCATTGTTGTGCGCTGCTCGGACGACGCCGCCTGCGCGCGCTTACGATTTCTTTAATTAAAATTCTCAGCGCTCGCGCAGAAAACACTTTAAGACAGCTCTCCCTTTTCCTTTCAAAAACAAAACGAACGCGGAAGGACGGAGGAGAACGCAAAGAAACAGCCTTTGCTCGCGCGCGCGCTTCCCCACTTAATTACAGTTTTCCGTCATCGCGCGCAAAGCTCTCCCTCTCTCCCTCATTCTGTCCGCAAGCTCGCGAGAAGAAAGTCCACAGCTGTTAGGCAGCGGGAGAAGAGGAGGGAGCGAGGAGTACTGAAGAGAAGGACCATGGGTGTACCTGGCGTATAACAATGGCGGCCACCGGCTCGCCGGCTAAACAATGATACGATAAATCTCTCTCTCTGGAGCGCGCGAGCGCGAGAATTTCTCTCAGCGCAACGAATGAGCGCGAGCCTGCGGATGAAAGGGGGAAGGAGGAGGAGGAGGAGGAGGATGAAGGCGGTGAGGGATAAAGAAAAATCATTAAAAGTGCTCGTTTTTTTTCTCTCTCTCTCGCTCGGTCGGTCGTCGTGTCTCGCTGCTCTGCTTTTGTTTTGCTGCGTGCGCTCGCGAGGAGGGATTGCGTAATGAAGCCCTGCACGAAGCAATGCAATGAGCTTGGAATTTGCGAGCCCTTTTCTGCCTAACGGAAATGCCAGATCGTGATTATGATTGTAATTAAGGGTTAAGTAATAATGGAAATTCATGGAAGTAATTACGGGGTCGGAGTGCAATCGAAGTGTCAAACGGTTGTTTTATCGCTGCTAAGTACAGTTGGTTCTTGTGTAAGACCTTTTCTTCATTATCATTGTAATTATTTTCCAATTGCTTGAGAAAACGAATGATGTACCCTGTTATGCCCTGATTTTCGCACTAGCGAAATAAAACTCATTATTGTCGAAAGCAATTCCACTAATGCCACCAATATCACTAACCCCCACTTGACCTTCTTTCACAAGCGCGCATTCATCAAACTCGCCGAACAGCTTCTTTTCAAGCATCCACTCTGACGCCTCTTTCTCTTCACCTTTCACCGATTCGTTAGCGACGACTCTCTTTCGTTCGCACTTTTTCTCCACGCCACACGTCCTCCTCTCACCCTCATGAGACAGAGAGAGAGTTTGCAAAGCCTGTACTCGGCGAGGTCGATCGATCGCTCTAGCTCGAGCGACAACGTTTAAGCTTGTTTCAGAAGCGGGGAAAATCGTTTTGCGGGAAATCCCAGCGCAGCTCAGTCAAAGGGAAGATTTATTCCCTTGGCGCTTGCGAACGGATTTTCGTTGTGTGCGGAGAAATGAGGGAATTGAGGACAAGGCTGAGATTTTTCAGGAGAGTTGAGAGGGGGAATAGACAGGCGAATATAGGATATTATACGATGATTCTATGGGTATCCTGGTATTAATGGGCGCCGATAAAAATGGGAGTTTCGTTAAAGAGGATTTGGATAATCGATTGGCATTAAAATTAACGTATGCACCGCCGGGGAAATCGTTTTATGTACGAGCGAATAAAAATTGAGTTCACGCTAAATCGGCAGGCGTTAGCGATGAGTTTTAAAATTGAAAAAGAATTCGTTATTTGCGTAGTTTTAAAGTCATTTGTTGAACGAAAATACACGGTTGAATTGCTAACGAATTATATCTTGAAATAGTTTCGACTCCTGTTAGTATTGACATACTTCTATATTCTGCCACGGTGAAATATTCTATACATAACGAATGTTACGGTTGACTGCAACCATCAGGAAACAGCCTAATATGCAGCCATTCGATTATACACAATCGCCGTGGAAATTCATTTTGTTGATTACATATTGATTTTCACTCAATTACACCTGTCGCGTTTTCTGGCATTTACGCTGCATTAACTTTTTCATTCAACTAGTTGCGCGAGCGCGCGCGCATGCGCCTGACGCAAATTCAATGAGTGTTTACCCCTCAGCATGGAAATTCCATTCAAATTTTCGAAACAATCACACGCAGACAATAGATACAATTACCAGATATCACCTATCACGCGCAATAATTGTTTTGTTGACGAAATTTACGTTCGAATTAGTGCGGGTATGGCACAAGTCATTTGCTTCATAACTGCGGTAGTATTGTATTATAGCTGCATTCAATTTCAAATCGCAAATTTCCTCAACGAAGCGTTGTCGGTATTTTCCACTCTGTTTTAAAGCATCAAAATATATATATTCCAAGAAAACCTGCTAGTTTTATTCCAATGAGATCATAAAATTGTGTTTGAGTTATAATTCTGTCATAAAGTTGGCATATTACAGAACTTTTCTCCATCTAATGTAAAGCAAACAGTACGTCTTTCGCCTCTCGTTCCTCGTGTATATATATTTCAACTTTTTCGAAAATTGAAAAAGCGACAAATTCAGAAACTCGCGTGAACCCGTAAATCCTACCTCTCGGCTTCTCTATTTCCAGACATATTACCCCGTCGTGTAAAGGAAACATTGACATTATTATCCGTTCGAAACGTGCAGCCGTCGCCCCCGCTCGTAGCAAATTCGAATAATACATTACACCGCTTAACATCGCTCTCTCTCTCTCTCTCCCTCCATTCACTAAGAAACCTACCCTATACATATACATACTACGAGACCCGCAAAAAATTAACCCATTACCCAGAGCGCGACGGGGGCACCCCATCCATCGGCAATTCGATCGCCATTATCGACTACCCGTCCATTACGGCGAAATAATTTTGCATACAGACTGCGCGAGCGCGACGAATTCGGGTCTCCGGGTGGCACAGCCGAGCGAGCTAGCGAGCAAGCAACTCCAGCGTAAATTCCGGTGAATAATTCCGACCCGTTTCCCGCGGAGATTTAGCAACGTGAGTGTGCGCGCGCACGCTCGTGAACAGTAAGAATTCAAATAAGAGCCGATTTCGCGAGCGGCAATAAAACCGAATCACCGACAAATCGTCGTCGTCGTCGACGTCCTGTGCACACACATGCGCATGCATACATATACACACTTGCTGCCGCTATACACTATTCCTAGATCAGGTATAGAGAAAGGCGGCCAACGACGCGGGAGCGATACTTTCGCGTCCCATTCGATAATGTCGCCGGCTGCTAGAAGGGATAAGGCACAGCTCGACGTTGTCGTCGTCGTATACTCTCGCGCTCTCTTTCTCTTCCTCGTAGAAGTGAGATTGATGCCGCTAAGCGCACCCCCGGGGGTATACGTGTGTGGCGGAAAAAATCGCCCGCGTCGATCCCTTCCTCCGACCGTTTTCGCGAGGGTTCGACGTCAAGAGGTCGTTCGGTTTCCCCGAGTGTCGTTTTTGTGCCTCGGCTATATACGACGAGGGTATCTTTTCTCTCCGGAGGGCGAAATTTGCCTGCCGCTATACTATACCTATCTGTGTACTACCTCGGCCACTCCGATTTCGGGCCAAAATGGGGGGATAGAGCTGGGATTTTCGCGGAGGTAATTCCGCAAATGTTTGCGGGGAGGAAGGATTCGAAAGGAGAATTGATTGTTTTCCGAGAGGGACCACTGGGGAAAACGTGTAGGTGTGTGGATTTTCTTTTACCGATGACGTGACTGAAATCTTGCACGCGCCCTTTGCGCGTATGATTAATTAAGGGAGGAGGAGGGGTAAGAGAGTATGATTGAATTCCGGGGGTTATGTATCGGGTCACGTTACGAGAGAACGTTTTTTCCTTCTTCTCTCTTGGGATTTTGGGGAAAGATGGGGGAGGGGATCTGACGACGAAGACGATTCACGGTACAAGATGAATACGCGCTATCATGTGTTCCCTCGGCAATTAGTAATGATGTTTCTACAATAAGATTTATGCTTGCCGAATGATCTGTTCATTATGGACAGCTAGCGATCAGAGGGGGAGAGTAAATTTTATTCCCGTGTATCCGAATAAATCATCGAGCTGCGCGTATATATTCGTATGCGCGCGGGATGATGAAACGTGATTGAAATATATTCCATCATCATCGTGGCCCCTCGCCTCAACATACAAATGTTAAGGGATTCATCTTTATTTAATACCATCCGCAGAGAAAATCCATACAAAACTCTACCCTAGCACGATATTATGCTCGCTATCCACGAGCGTATAATCCCTTTAGTTACCAAATACTATATAAGCTACAAAACGTAATCCATAGCCTCGTTTGCCCCGAAAACCGTTGAAAAACCATCTCTCCCCGCGGAAATGCATCATTCACGGCCACAACTCCAGGGATAATACTACACTAGCGCACGCGCTCGCTACCGGGATTAAGTCTTTTTTGCGCCCGCCGGCAAGCTCCCTCTCACTTGCATAAGCGCGCGTTCCAGGACACATAATTAACAATAGCCATTATTTACGCGGAGCTTTTGATTTTCACCGAGAGAGAGAGAGAGAGAGCGAGAGAGATACACACCCTGCTCACTCCCAACCCGCTCATTTCGCTCGGCGCGAATAATTCATCGCGCGCCCGGCAACAACCCCGAGATTAATCCTCCTAGCTCTGGCGGCGGCTCGCCGCCATCAAACTTTCATCGCGGATGCAATTTAGCGCGCGAATTTTTCAACCCGACGCGGGTAGAGCTTTGCTCCTTTATGATCCCGCAGTAGGTACTGACTCGCGCGTCGCGCGGCCTCGTCTACCGTATATAACCGAGGCAAACACGACGCGCGGCTCGTTAATGATGCATTCTCTCGGGCCTCTCTACCCTCCTCCCTCCTACCGGAAAAGGGTTGGTAAGTAATCCGCCCTGGGACGTGGAAATTCGGCTGACCCTTTTGCCGCGTCTTAGCGGCCGCCGTGAGCCGTGTATAGCCGCAGACGGCCAGTGTCGTCTCTTTTGTGTGTGTGTGTGTTTGTGTGTACATCTCTCTGTATAGGTGTGTGTATACAGGGAGGCTCGTGGCGGATGCATAATGCAGGAGACGCGCGATTTGTCCATTAGTCGCCCGGCTGCAGCCCGAGGCGCTTATCTCGGATGCGTTTGAGTTGTGTACGCCGGGGCCAAAGGATAGTGGAAAGGGACGGGGGAGGGGCGATGTGTGTACGAGCGTAATGGATTACGCGAAAGAGATAGGGTCGTAAACGGAGGAGAAGTGCATGTGTGTGTGTGGCTCTGGAGAGGGAGGGATGGTAGAAAAGAGAGGTATTTTGGCTGGGTTCTTTTGAATGGACAATGCGGAGGGAGGGAGCTTGGATGAAAGAGATACTGTGATTACCGGGGCCGGGTTACTATACTGCGCATATGTATAGGCTTGTCTCGAGAGGATCGCTCAAAATTTCATTTGGATGTTTACGCTCTGGACGACATACAGGGTAGACATCATCTTTTGCCCCCTAAAGAGGAAAATTGATATGGAGTATTATTTTTTAGCAAAAAGCTAGAATAAAATTAATGAATTTTTAATTTCTTGGGCGGTAAATTTTTCTACAAACGAGAGGTTTTGTCTCTATTCTGGCTAAACGCATAGAGCCCGCTCATAGTGCCCTTTCCATTTGCCGTCCTCGTGCGGTGAGCGAGCGAACGAGCGTCCTCGAATAGCGCGAAACCACGGTAATGCGCGTGTTTGGTCCGGCCTGTACGCACGCACGCACAAAGGTCGAGCTGACCAAAGAGCCATTGATTATCGTTTCTGGCTAAGAGTCGAGAGAGCAAGAGAGAGAAATTTCGATGCCCGCGCCCGCGTGTAATAAGACCCGAAACGACGCCGCGTGCGCTCGACAAACCCCCTTAATTCGTTATTCATGCTCGCTTTGCGAGTGGAAAGCTCTCTCTCTCTCGGCGACGCGTGCTGTTGTAGCGTAGTAGTAGCAGCAGCAGCTGCAGTTTGCCGAAAAGGGAAAATCGAATCGCGCGTGAAGGACGCGCTATACAGTGGCCAGGAAGGTTCGTTCGGTTGCGGTTTATGAAGAGAGGAAGGAATGTGTGTGTAGGTGGGGTGGGTTTTTGTGGAGGTCTGATGGTTGCTATAGTGGTTAGAGTGGTTATCGGGAAATTAGCCAGACGGTTTTGTTAATTAGCCGGGTGCTGGTGTTTTTAAATAGCGCGGCAAATATTGAAATGTATTTAAAACGTTTCGTTTAAAGCGTTTTAAAGCGTTTTTATCATTAACGCGTTGTTTGCTGTGTATGACTATTTAAATTTGCAAGAATTAAACATAAGAAATGATAAACGAGCGAAGCTTTCTTAATTAGCTGAAACGTCGTTATTAAATTTAACAATTTTCCCTCTCGCTTCAAAGCTGAATGAAAATTCATCAGAAATTAAATTAACTTGACGGTGAAAAGCGCAAAATCGCACGCGCCATATAAACCGTCGAAATTAGCAATTTTCGCTAGTAAAGACACGACGGGGGCGGCGGCGCACACTCTCAAAGGAGCATTTCTATTTTTCAGATGCTTTTCAAACATTCTATCTCGCAAAACGTCGAAACGCGAGTGAATTCAGCTTTGACGTTGGCGCCGCCGCTCAGAAACACACCATATAAGCACTGCGGGGAAAGAGCAAAAATCAGGGGCCGCGCGCGCTACGTAAGAGCGGGCAAAAAGAGTCGAGAGAGGTAAAAAAGATGAGCAGCCGCTACGGTAGAAAGGAGAACGGCTTTGAGATGCTCGTGTAGTTCATTTCCGCGTGTGCGTTGGAAAAATTCCGACATACGCGTACGCGTTAAAAAGAAGGAAAGAACATACACGGTTGCGCGAATTTCAATGCAGGAAGTGTGAGAGGTGTGGAACCCTCGAAACGCGGTTGATTAATGCGAAACGTTGAAGGGGAAGATTGAAGCAGATGGCGCAATTATGCGCGTTTATCGGGGGGAGCTTATACATAGTCGGCCGAAATTCTTACGCAGCCAGTGCTGTAATTTATATCTCCGCACGCGCACGCAAGCGAGCGTATGAAACGTTGTTAATAATTGACGTAATGCGGCTGTAATTATACCGAGAGCTTGGCGCGTAAGCTCTCGGCGCTCGCAGAGATACAAATTATACGCGTGCGCACGCGCGTACGTTCCCGGGATTCGAACTTGTAATTGAAAAATATAGCATTCCCGAGCCGGACAAATTACAATATCTCGGCAAAGTTGTTTGCGTAATTCGCGCGGCTGTGGAATTAAACGGCGTGCGCGTTCGAATTTTGAAATCGCTGCCGAATTTATTTACATCGACGCGTGCTGTACGCGCGACATTAGCATTGTTGCCAGTAAACAATTGTTAATCGTTAATGCCAGCTCACAAATTCTTAGGCACGGTGAGTATGAGTTTTGAAAATTGATAAAACTCCAGTTATTATATGCATAATTCAGTGGCAGCGATTGGAAAGTACAGCGTTTGAGAGTACAAGCATGGTTTGAAAAATAATTGACATAATATTGACGCCGGTCAGTATATTTGATTAACAAATATACCTGATTGGCTTTCACGTTATTGCTAATATGATTTATAATAAATGAATAACGTGCCATCCAATCATTAGTTATATGCCTATAAAATAATTCACGTAAAATTATGAAAAGCAATCGAATTTTCGGCGAACGAGCGTTCACTTCAACAAACCCAATAATTACTACACAATGAACATAAAATTAATTATAATAACGCTCTACACATCTAATTACAATATAACCGTACAATCATCGCCTCGGTAACGCTTGCATCGCCCTTTGAAACTAAACCGCTGACCCTTAAGACAATCGCGTTTCACTAAACACGCCTCTAATCGAAAGCGCCAATTCCGCACTCAGCGACTTCTTCTTCTTCCCCTTAGAAGAACTTTCTCTCCTTCCTTTTTCTTCTCTCCCCTTTCTTCGCGTTCTCTGCTGTGCCACGCGAGAGTTTAGCGGTCTCGGCGGTACCCTCGATCGCGCTTCTTGTTCTTTCTCTTCTCTCCCTTCTCTGTCCTTTATGCGGCGCCTCGTTTCTCGCTTTCTCTCTATTTCTATTTCTTTATCCCCGCAGGAGCACACGCGCACGCTCGGGCTTCGAACCAATTTCCCGTGGCGCCCGAAACTAATGTATACGAAGATTCCGCGGGTCTATATTCTGTGTCTGCGCGCGCGTATGTGTGTATATATATACACGTGAGAGAGCGAGCTTTTCCAGATTTATGCATAAGTTGGCGGGAGAGATGAGGGGCGTTTGTCTAGTAAATCAAATAGTGTCGGAGGATTGGTACAGAGGTGGGAATTGGACTTTCCTTTTTTTGTTAATCAGCTTTCCTTTGTACAATATATAACCTTTTTCTACCAAACCTACGAAAATAAATTAAATATTTTCCATAATCTTTTTTAAAATACTTACATATATATTAAACGGAGAAAAGTCACAAATCGCTTATTCCCCACTGCCAACCGTCGAACTTATAATAAGAAAAATTTTCATAATTCGATAGACACTCCGCGCACCCCGACAATCCATCGATTCCCACCCCGTCACCGTATTTCGTCTCTGCACACCTACCTCTCTACCTCTTCCAACTTTCCATACTCACTTCCTCCTCGTTCGCTTCCACCGCGCGCGCGAAACGCACACGTCCGCCTTTCTCTCTCCCGCCAGTCTGTCTCCTTCCACTCTTTCCCTTGCGCGTATACGCACACCTCTTTTCCAATCGGCTCCGCACCACCTTCTCGACTCGTTTCCTCTTTCTCTCGCGCCTCATGATTTATATCCGCGAGCGTACGTACACTCGCACCCCTGCATGGCAACGAACCTTAATCCAAGATTGCGTTTCCGAGATGTCGCGGAAGCGTCGTCGTCGTCGGAGAAGGAGGTGCGAGGAAGGCTGCCGGTATAGGAGAAGAGAGGTATGCTCCTGGGGACAGACGCGCGAGTAGTCGTCGCCCCGTCGTACACGAGAAAAAGGGAATTCGGAGGAGAATTCGCGGCACGTTAGCGAGAATAAGTCTTTGCTCGAAGACTCTCGGATAGATCCTCCTCTTTCTTTTCTCCCGCGCACACACCCGTTCGTCTACTTCTTCTTCGTTCGTTTTCTTTCTGCGCGCCTCTTCTTCGCACACACACACACCTCCTCGGGCACGCGTGCATATGTACGGGTGCGCCGGGATTCAGCAGGGGCCCGCGCGGAGAGATTCTCCATACGATTTCCCGTGGGAGGAAGAGGGAGTGAGAGTATATAGAGGCACAGAACCCCCGGTCCGATTCTTCGATTCCGCGCGCGTGCTTTGGTATAGGTCTTTGACCCACTATTTCGCGCGAGTCGAGCTGCAGTTCCGGCCGCTTTCGATCTTTTAGAGGGGAGGGATGGAGAAATGTTTTATGTGGCGGAGCCGAGAGGGTTTGTTATGGGAGTCTGCGGCCGCGGATGGAGCTTGCGGTCGGAGAGGGTAGGTGGTGAATTGAAACGTCTAGTTGGCCCCGCGATAATATGTTTACTGCGGAGATATGGCGCCTGTGGATATGATGGGTTTTTGTTCAATATTGTGCTGGAGGTTTTTTTGGTTTTTGAATGATGTGAAATTTGCTCGGTTTTCTCGTATAAATGTATCGCGAATACCGTCATTAATCTGTGTAAGAATGATTATTCTTGGCCCCAATAGCATCATCAGTTGAAAGGTGTAATACGGACCGCGAGAGCGACGATGAATTTTTAAAGAATTCACAGGCTTATCGCCCCCGCGAATGCAGTATATAAATGAGTGCACAATGTATATACACGCGGCCGCGCGGCTTTTATAACTGTAACATTCATAAAGCAGCGTTGAAACTTTCATTGCTCTCTCTCTCTTTTACCCGTCAAACATTAAATCGTCCGCTAACTCCCGCCTCTTCTATATATACATATACATTTTTCTACTTTTACTGCTCATCCGCTCGCGCTCGCTAAAATTGAAGCAAATTTATATTTTATATTTACACTCGCCAGCGGAAAATTAGTCGTGTGCTAAGTTCGCACTTAATTCCCGTACTTTTATCGCGCTCTTATTATTTTTTTTTTTTTTTTCATCGAATTAACCGCACCATATTGCGCGCGCGGGCGCCGATAACGATCCATCGCGCGGGCGCATTAACGGCGCGCCGCGGTGCCACGGGACGATAAACCGAACTATCTGTTTGGACTAGGAACACGCTCGAGCTCGCCGCGGGCTATTCCCACGCGCCGCGAAAGGTTTACGCACTTGTTTACGCCCCTCCCCTCACCGCTTTTATAACTTTTGTTGAAAAAAAAAAAAAAAAAATTTCGCGTTTCGATATAATGCCCGCGTCTTTATACACGGCTCGTCAATTTTTATACGAATGAAAACAATCGCTCATGCGGTACAAGCGATGGGTTTTAATAAAGCATGAGATTATGCGCAGAGGGATTTACGGGGTATATTATACGCAGTAAATATGCTCACGATGCGGTAGGTTTACTCCCGATGAAAAACAATTTTGCTTTCATGTCAACATTTCAGGACGCGATAAAAATTCAACGTTTGCGTTCACGTTAAATTGTAATTTGTATAAAAAATGAAGGTAAAAATATTTAAGTCGAAGTAAGTCTGCATCAATTTCAATTAAAAAAAATATATTTATCCATTTCACCATGAATACGCGCGAAAAACTCAAATTCGTCTGATTTTATTCAGAACGCGAGGCACTCCAACACGCGACGGCGAATACATGACTACTAAAAACTCGAAAAAAGAGCAGACACGCGTTTTCCGCCGGCAAAGAAAAACATATTATATACATCCGCGCGCTGCAGCAACCACTCGCACTACGTCCCGACGGCGGCGGCGGCGCGCGCGCATCATGCACTTTTCCGAACGACTCTTCAGAAAAATCAAGGACGACGGCAAACATTCTCTCCCTCTCTCCCGGTTGCGCGTGGATTTTCGCATCCGCGCTTTGAAATTCAAATCTTTCGCTGTCGCTGCCGCCGCCGTCGTTGCATCGTCGGGGCGTTAATGACGAAGAGACGCGTATGTATACGTGCGTTGGGATCAGCGGCCTGGAGAAGAGAGATAGACACGCTTGCTGGCGTGCGAGTGAGAGAGAACTAAACATGCCCTTGGGAGTGTAAACCCTCGAAGTGAAGAGCCGCTCGGAAAAGTAGGGGGAGAGAGAGAGAGAAGTGTCCCGTCAGCTGCAAGGGAAATTTCCCGCGTGGAGTGCCCGGGCGTCGCGACGCGTCTTATTTGCCGACTACTTGCTTTCCGCTTTTTTTATCTCTCCCGCTCGCGCAGCAAGCGCGCGCATACCTCTCAAGATCTCCTTTTCTTCGTGCTGTCGCTGCTGCTGCTGCTGCTCGGCGAGCGCCCCGTCGGGGCTCGAGTGTCGACTTAATTCTTCGGGCTTTGAATATTTTATGCGCTTTTCGATTTTCGCTGCAGCAAGAGTGAGAGAAAGCTAGCGGACGGAAGCTGCAGCGGCGAAATTGAAACTCGAATGGAATCTAATTTGAGCGAATTCGCGCGCACGCTGAACTGATGCGATTATAAAGTTGGCGGGAGGGAGACGAAGGGAGTATATAGTAGCAGCGTTTTCTCCGCGCTCACTCGCTCTCTCTTGCTGCTTTATTTCGACTTCGGCTCTTCGCGACGGAGAGAGTCTTTCTTTCGGTGTGCTGAGCGATATTTGACGATCAGAGAGCGGATGGTGCGGGGTAGGATTTTAAGGGCGCGCTCCAGTATCTCGCAGCATTGAGTTTGGTGAAAGGTCGGGATGGTTAAGTAGTCAGTTATGTAGGTGTTTTTTTTTTAAATATGAAGTCAGCTTACGACTAAGCAGATTTTACGGTTAACATATAAATCAGATATATTTATAAAATACGGGTTCAAGGTTCCGCTATGCTATTAAATGCGACATGACATAACATTAGTCGTCGTTATACAACAAAAGAGCGACTTAAAATAACACGGTACTATATTTTTTGTTGCGCCACGTCGTCGTCGTCGACTTCGTGTTGTCCCATTCTTCTCTCCTCCATTGTAGCAGACGAGCTGCTCCATTCGTAACGCTCCAGTTTTCACGAGTCAATTTTTGAAATATTTTCGAAGGCATGTAAACTTCAAGAATTGCCGAGACCTTTGTTCTACTTTTTTCTAATAATTGTAACGAGACTGATATGCCTCCTTACTATTATTATAAAATAATTAATAATTATTATAAAATTTATTTGAAATTTAGCATCGACTTGATCTGACTACAAATTAATTAAAAGTAATAAATTAACATATTATTAAATGTTGAAATATAAATTTGAAATTAATCAAACTATATATTCCATTTTAATTGCACCTTCCGACACAATTAATTTGCATATTTCACACCACGAATAATAACTTTTAAAACACACACACTTCAATATTTACTTAATTAATGACCCAGAGCAGTGTATCGAATGTCACGTAAATCAGTCACCTACGGGGGGAAAAAAACGAAGCGTACCGCGCGCGTCGTCTCTCGCGTCCAAAAATAAAATTTCCCTTAATCGTTCGTCGCTCCCCTCTTCTCTAACCAACACACTCTCCGGCTCAGTTTCGGCACCTCAAAGCCAACTTCTTATCTGCCTCTCGCTCGCGCACGATTTAATGCTGACCCAATAATGCGCGCCGTGTCGGCCAATTACGAATTACGACTGTGGCGCTTCGCGAATTAACCTCTCTCTCTCGCTCGCGCCGCTGCCGCGGCAATAGCCCCTAATTCCGGTAATTGTACTTGGGGCAATTAATCAAACACTTAACGCTCGTTCAAGAGCGAGCAGCCGCGAGCGCCGCGGCTTCTAAAACGAGAGAAGAAGCGCTGGGGAAGGGGAGAAAGAGAGAGTGAGAGTGAGAGGCCTATCGCTCGTCGCGGCTGTCGCTCTGTTTCCCCTCCGCGGGCGCGTGCGTTTTTCCTCCTGTCGCGGAGCCGAAAGAGATGAGCAAGCGAGGGGGAACTTGGAGGGCAGATGCCGATTTGGATGCGCAAGCGTGTGTATACGTGCGTGCGGTGAGGAAATTGGGCAGAGATTTTGGGATCTTCTTAGGTAAGATTATTCAAACTTTTTATTTTAAATGAATGGTTTTTTCTTTTTAAATTAGAGATTAAATTTGTTTACTAAATTTGTTGGATTACAATGTAACACTCATATACGAGTATGAGAATTGAGAATAATGCTGGTCAAGAAATTGTTTGACAAATTTAATCATCCAAACATTTTTAAGGAGAGACGAGAAGAGGAGGAAAAATAGCGCGTTAAAGACTCTGCCAGAACTGTTTGTTCGTTCTCTCAGACGACTCTCGGGCACGCGTGTATACGTGCGGACAGATGAGAAAGTGAAAGAAGTGAAGCGGGCGTATAACTCTAGCGCGGACTTGATGTATCGCGCGCGATATTTCATTATGTTGAACTGATTAAATTGATTGCAGTTTCAAAAATAAATTTTATTTTGAGTTTTCTCGGTTGCCTTAGATATACACACACACACATGTGTATATATATTTATTAGCAGCGTAAAATAATGCGTCTGCGCGAAGCGCCGGTGTTTTTACAAGTTCAAAGAACCCGCGCTAAATATTAATGCTCCGAAAATGTTGATTTAGCAAGTGGGCATGACATTTTGAAACAACTTCCATGTAGTTTATGAAAGTAGATCAATTATAATTAGAATGTTATATATATTCTGGGAAAATACGTATCTAAATTAGAAACTTCGAGCGGGTTTTGTCTTTTGCAACCGCGAATTTCTCTCTGTATATCTATATCTTTATCATGAATATAACAATTTAAATTTTGATTTGAATTCCGAGCGCAAATCATAATTAGTTTCACAAGTTGTATAACCCCGCGTATTCAAATTTACAGGCTACAACGTATTTTAATTCGCACGAATAAATAACTTACTATTAATAAAGAAACACGTTCGACAAATTTGATACATCCGATAAACCAGGGCTCATTGTATCTGCATCCCAACCGAGAAAATAAGAAAAAACACAACGCACACTCGACTCATAAAACTCTATAACCCCCATCGCGTTCTATTTTTACCATCAACTCAAAACAAAAATCCCCTCCAATCCAAATACACATTCCAGCTCCTCCCCTCAACGCAACCCTCGTACACACAGGCGCTAGCTCCGTCCCGCATCAATTCTTCATGATTTTCCAGTCGCTCGACTCGCCTTAGATCCACCTAAGACCCTTCCTTCTCCACCTCTCACTTCTACACTACTCCCTACCGAACAACAATGTACACACACACACTCGCGCAAGCGCCGCTGGGAACGCAGTCACCTGTCTGCCCGTACGAACTGCCGTACCACTTACGTGCACCTAGCGGGCGCCGGTATACACCCATACATATACATACACGAGTGTGCGCTCTCAGTATAAGCCGCTCTGGAAGTTGCCGAGCGAGCGCGCGCGCGCGATTAGCATTTTGCAGCTGCCTTGCGCGCTCTCCACACAATTCCGTAATTTGTCACATTTCCTAGGCTAGGCAGCACAGAGCGTCGGCGGTGGTGGTGGCGAATAAACGAGAGACGCGCTACTACTATGTAGCAGTCTCTCCGCATCGGGGGACCGGTTCATAGTTAAACGCGACCGAGACGGACGAGCGGCGTCTGTCTGTCTTTCTCTACAGCTAGTGTAGTCTATCGCACTCTCGCTCGGTCGCTCAAAGCGAGCGTGTAAATTGCACGCGAAGGGACGTCGTCGTCGGCGTCGTAGTCGTCGTTCGGTTGTCGTATGCAAAACGTCGCCGAGGGTATATGTATACGGCCCCCAGCCCCCGAGTCTTAAGGACTTTGCGGCTCACTGTTTTAAGCTTAACGGCCGGGAGAGATAGTGAGGGAGAGGAGAAGTGACTCTCTCTCTATATCTCTCTGTAAGTGTGCGTGTTTGAATAGGTATAAAGGAGGAAGGGGAGGAGTGTGCTTTCGGGAGTGCCGATAGAGGATTGTCCTATTTCTATTTATAGTGCTGTATATTGAATATTCAGAAGTGCCTATTGACTCAACAACTGTTTGCTTGCCATTGTAGTCAGTAGGTCGTCAAGTTATAACTGTTAATTTCCTGCAATTTTATAAACCTTGAAATGATAAATAACTCAAAATTGTTTCACTTTCAACTCTCGCCAATTGCATTCCCTTATAACACTCGAAAAACAATAATCCCGAGCATCCCAAGAACGCGAAAATGCTCAGCTACGACCCCTTCCTTCCTCTAAAACCTTTCACAAGAAGATTCCCCCGCTCGCGTACAGCTCGCATACTCTCTACTCCACTCACATATATACACACACGACTACCCCTATACAACACGTAACCGTGACTTATGTACACGCGTGCTCATGTTTCGTAAGTCGAGCCTCTCTCTCAGCTCTCTTACTCGCTCGCCCCCGACCCTCCTCCTCCTCCTTTCTCTCCTACTCTCCCAAGCGCGCTTGGTAAATAAATAATAAAGCAAAGACTGTGCCGTACCTCTCGCCCTCTCTTACTCCACCTACATGCAGCACACATATATAGAGAGGAAGACGCACGTCCCGGCCCTAAACGTCGAGGCTTTTTGCAAAGCCCAGTGATGGTGTGCATGCTCACCGGCTCGCGTTGAGTCACGATTTCGGTTGATACTTGGCGGTGCTGGTACTGTGCAGTGAATCTCCCGCAAGGTTTGCACCACTGCTGATGTTTTAGTAATTGCCACCCCGCGGCAAGTTGAATTATGCGCGTGCGCTGCTGGACTGTCAATTTTTTTTCTTCTTCTTCTCGTCGCGGAAAGATATTCGGGGACAGTTTGAGCGAGGGACTCTCTTTTTTCTTCCCCCGGAGCAAGAGGGTGAAATATTAAGTTAGAGATTGGAGGAGGGATGATACTGCTGGATTCTTCGATAAGGAAAGTTTCTTGTGGGGGGAGGAGGAGGATAGCTGAGATTCTGTGGTTCGTGGAACGGGGGAGGCGTGGTTGGGGGTTCCGAAAGGTTTATAGCGATAATGCGGCATTTGACTCGAATGAAAAATGTAGGGATGATTGTGGGCATTGGGATACATTTTAATGATATCGCGAGTTTACGTTAAACGTTAGATCAAAACGTAACATAGTAAGTTGTTAGTATACGTTGTAATAGACGCGTGATAAAGTCACGGTAAGTGCGAAGTACTACGGATTTATTTTTCAAAGTGGCCTTTTGGAAGAACTCGTGAGAGCGCGTGTACGCTCTTTTAGGCATGAGTGGAAAAGTGTTTTTTTTTCTCCGTCTCTTTCTCGTGAAACTTCCATTCATCCCTTCGGAGTAGTTGAAACATAGGCCGCGCATATATTTGGCCGAGTAGAGCCCACACGCACGCGTGTGTGTGTGTGTGTGTCTGTGTACGATGGAAAAGCGCTTTCTAAATCGGAAGTACCTCTGAATGGGCAAGCGGGAGTAAAAAAAACATTTTAAAAAGCGAATATTGGCCTTTTCAAGAGGGCGAAACTGGTAGAAATCGCGCGTTCGATCAGAAAGCGATTAAACGTGAAAAAATACGATAAGCGTAATTTTGTTGTAACATTTTATTATTCATAAAGATTAAAAAGTAAAGAATTCCGTAAACGCTTTGTCAAAGAAATAGCGGAACACACTATAAGGCTCAATCAACACAGCACAAAAAGGCTGTATCCTAAAGCACGCCTAAAAAAACTCCCCTGGATTTTCGCACCTCGCACACCACAGTGCAACGGCCTGCACACAATTACTCCCTCTCCGTTTAATCCCGCGCGGCGTTCGAAATACCCTAGCCGATCAGCTCGCTCTATCGCACACAAAAAAAGCAACCAACGATTTGCATTGATCCGTATGTAAAGCCTTTCAACGCCTTATGAATGCCCTGGGAGTAGCAGTAGTAGTAGTAGTAGTATTACAACTCCCGGGCGATTACAAAAGATTCGTGCACGCGCGCAGTAAAGTCCGGGTAAAACAGCGCAAAGGATCGTCGAAGAATTTCATTAGCCTTTCGTTCCCGTTCTCTCTCTTACGTGCCAGCGTGCGCGCGCGACAAAGACACAGCCGGCGATAAAAATAAACGGCCAGGGGTGAGGGTTCGACGCGGCGGAAAACGAGAAATCTAATTGATCCCCGGGAAAAGGTGGAAAAGGGTATATATACGCGCTCTACCTTAGTATTCAAGACGTAGCAGCGCCCGATGGAAGTTCCGATCCAACGGTCCGATCCCGCGCCACGCGCGGGTTCAGGTATACATATATCTATATACATGTGTATATATAGCACACGTTTTAAGGTGTATGTATATATGGGGATGGGGAGGTTTGTCTCCCCGGCTAATGCACGTAGCGTAGAAGCCGGCACGTGCCGTTAAAATTAATCCCCGGGAAAATCTTGCCGCTGCCCGAGCGGATTATGCGCCCGCTCGTGTGTGTATGTGTGTGTGTGTGTATAGGTAGGCTATCGGCCGGCATTCCCGCTGTCTTATTTTTGCGAAGGGTGTAGTGGGTATATAAGACGCGAGGAGCGAATAGTCGGCCATTTAAATTCATGGAATAATCAGAGCCAAATGGCCCCTGACGCGCGCTTGTCCGTTCTTTCTTCCTGTTTACAGAGAGCAGGAAGCAGAAGAGGAAGGTATATATATAGGAGACCGAGCTCGTAACCGATATCGATAATCGGAAACTGATTAGGGGAGGGAGAAGGAGAGCGGAGGTGCCGTTAAGGGGAAAAGTTGCGGTATAATTCGAGATGCTAGAGCTGTGATTATCGAATTTTATTTAAGGAGAGAGAGACCGGAACGCGGAGCGAAGATCGGGTTGAACGCTTCTCGCTACCGCAGCCGCCGCCTCGCGGGGATATAAGGTTACGCTTTGCTCTAAAGATTTTGTGTCGCGAGCTTAATGAGCTTGCATAATAATGTGGCTTTTAGTTACTATTAGTGCGGCTGGATTGCGAGCGCGGTCGTAGTTATATGCAGAGGGAATCGAGTCTGGAGTGGCTTTTTAATGCTACTGATATTCGATTTTCCGGTTGGTTAATTGCGTAATGTGTCGTCTGCCGTTTCAATAATTTGCCGAGTACGATTAGTCGATTGAGAAAAGTATGATTTTCTATATTACGAGAAACCGATAGTAGCCTGTCATGCTAATCTAATCGAGTTTGCGATTGACAGTCTGCAATTACGTTTTTTTCATTTATTTAACGTTCAATCGTGTCCATTATCTAATCTTGGAAAATCTTCCTTCACATTTAAACCGCACTACATAATCCACAACCATCCCCAACGAAATATTATTATTCAAACACGCAGGACATCATCTACCGCTCGGTAAATTTCAATATACACACAAATAATAACCCCACCATTACCGACCGCCGTGCGCATTCTGCCGAAAGACAGAGACCGACAAACCCCGAGTCAAACCGTCCTCACTCACACCCGCTTACCGCAACCTCCCTTTCCCCGTTCACGCGCTCTCTCGCGCATAAATCCCGCGGAATAAGCCCCGTCTCACCCCCGCCCACAATCGATCGCCACCAGCAGCGCGGTCAAGAATCCTCGGAGCGTATCATTCACTGCGGACAATCTGCAGTTACGGGGCGCGTGTCTCGAATGCGCGAAAGGCTATACGCGCGACAATCGGACGCATATTGGCTGCTGCTGCTGCTGTGTTATACTTTCCCCTTCTGGCTATTCCATATTTTCTGTGTATATAGGTGTAGCGGGTGAGGGGTCCGAAGGAGATGCATCCGAGCGGAAGATATCCGACAAAGGCGCCTTATTGGCTGACGTAACTCGCTCTCTCTATCTCGGTCTCAGCTTGAGCCATTGCTCCTCGGCTTTCCTTTGGCCCCCCGGATGCACGCCGTGCGTGTGCCCGCGAGAGAGAGAAAGCCGGACGGCCTGTATGGGTATATACACGGAGATTTCCTCGCGAAATTGCCTGATCAAAAATTCATTCCTTTAATGCGGCTTCGGGTGGGAGAGCGAAGCGGAGGAGAGGTCTTGCAGGCTTTGTGCGCCTTCGCGGGCTTTTCGTTTGTTTTCGGAGAGTTATATGGAATTTTCGAAGCTCTTGTGCTCTCTCTCTCTCTGCGCGCGTATACGCTCGGATAGTTTTGCATATACATAACTCGTGAAATGAATTTTCCTTCGAATCAATTTTCATATACAATCTTGAATTTTGAACGTTCTCGTTTCGAAATTCCACACCGTTGAGATTAAATTTCTCGCTGTATATGTGTATACCATTGAAATTCGAGCAGCCACACAATTCACCCGATCCACCTAAACTCCTTGGGAGCATTTATCAAAAATATTGAATTGAATCGACCTCAATTTACCATGGCATTAGAGAAAGAAAAAAAAAGTATCCATCCCGACGTACGTTACATCGAACCTGCAAGCCGACACCGCGTTCGTGACTCAACCCCCTTAAGCCGGAACTCCCCGTATATATATAAAACAGCGCCCCTCTCTCTCTCTCTTTCCGCGCTATATCTACTTTCATATCCTCTCCTTTCTCCTATACACTGCACATACTCCTTCTCTGCAAGGGCGGCGGGGGGTGGGGATGGAGATTAAAGTATTGCGTGAAGGCTGTTGTGACATACGATGAAACATGATCTAATATTATCGAGGGGGCGGGCGTTCGCCGGAAGGAAAAGCCTTTTCTCATCCTCTGCTCTCTCGTTTCTCTCTCCAGCGTAGTATATTACGTACGTGTAGCCGATTGGAAACGATAGATTTGATTTTCGCGCTAGCGCTGCCGAGAGCTACGGCGCAGCGGGGGTGGCAGTTTGAGGAGAATCGACGAAGACGTTGTTTCGAATTGAAATCGCAGTGCAAAATTGCTTCTGCCGAGAAAAGGCTGTGTATATCTGTGTATATAACTGTATGTGTACGTGTAGGTGGGGTTATTACAGGGAGAGAATTTCGTTGGGAGGAAGGTTTAGAGAGAAAGTGTGAGAGAGAAAAAGAGTGGAGAAAAGAGTTTAAAGTGTTTGGGTTTTGGCGTAGTAGCAGTATATCTGGAAAAAGGGAAGTTTAGCTGGGAGAATATTATTGTGATTCTATTTATGAGATGTTGTAGAGATTTTTATTTCACTTTAGAGAAGAATTTATGCGGAAAAAATAATCGCATCTAAACATTAGAGCTATTGATTTAAAAAAAAAAAAAAAAAAAACTGGAACAGTGAGCTCAAACAATAACATGGAAAAAGAATCGGGATAAAGTATCCGTGATGGACGTTAATCAAGGAAACGAATAAGGTAATCAGAGTTTTATTATCGAACATTATTATATCAGATATTTCTTTTCATGGAACACAAAAAGATATATAATCTCATTCCCACTGCGGAGGTGAAATATTACTCGAAAATAGTACTCCGGCTGAAATAGGGATTTTCATATTCATTAAAATGCGAAATGCGTAAAATCAATATGCAAATTGTTCAAAAACAGGGTAGCGCGCATTCAATTTCTGTGTCACTGCTTTTCCGCACGCTAATGACGTACTTTCAGGCACACACTACAATTTAATGTAATGCCGTAATAATATTGACGATAAATTATGTATCCAAGCGGATTTAATGTAGACGCATTTTTTTTTATTGCGGTGCGCATATATTTACCAGCTCGCGCGTTCATCATTTGCTTGCATTGTATCAAAATGAACATATAAATAATATGTACTTTTCCGAAACATGAACAATGCTCGTGATAATAAATTTATTTATGATAAATATTTACCTTTATACACACGCGTGCGCCTGTGTTATTTATTTTTCGAAAAATATACTGCAGAAAATTCATATTCCTCGATGACATTTCCACGTAATAAACTCGTCATTACTATAAAATATCAAAGTACCCACAGGGGAGTGCGATATTTTCGCCTTAGAGCAGTTTTAAAATACTCCAGCGCCCATAATAAACATCATTAGACCCGGCGGCGCGCGCGCGCTCAAATAAAAACCCGCCTACGCAGCCGCAGCCGCCGATCGCCTCCAACGTTTTCCGTCTCGCGGCTATACGCGAGCGGCGTAAAACTCTCATCGCGAGGCTAATTAAAAGATCAACTGAAATATTAATGAATCGCGGCGGAGTTCAGTCTGGAAAAAAGCCTCTTGCCCGCGCGAACGCCGGCTGAAATTAATCCGCAGCGTCGCGTGCGCACCGCGCGGCCGCCTTTTATATAAAAGCGCAGGTAGGAAAATCAATTAGTAGCAACAAAAGTTTCCTTCTCGCTCTCTCTCTCTCTCGCGTTAATTAAGGTCATACTCGGTTACGGGAAAAGAGAAAGAGAGAGAGGAGAGAGAGAGACAACGAGGAGTAGGAGGAGGCGGCGAGAGAGAGCTGCAGGTACTTTCACCCTCGTCCTTTAATCGTCGCGCCCCGGCAGGCGTGACTGCAAGGACGACGCCAGCGCGCACAAACGAAGCGAGGAAGCTGCACACTGGCTCTCCCTCTCTTCCTCTCTCGGATTTGCGTGATTTGTCGATGCCAGATTTAATTAGCAAGTTTCATTTAATTATATCCCTCCGGCGCGCCCGCTATACGAGAGCTCGTACGACCTCGACTCTCGCCTCCTCCTCCTCGCGTCCCCGCCCTTTTCGTCCCCCGATTTTCTCTTTACTTATCTCTCTCCTCTCTCTTCCTCTCTGCCTCGTTCGCTAGGTCGTATATAGGACCTCGGATGAGTGGGTGCCAGATGAGAGTGTATGTCTATGTGTCTGCATACGTGTGTGTTTTAGAGAGATTTTTCTTTCAGCGTATTGAGTGCGCTTGATTAATCTCGCGCGGTTCTGAGTAAGAGTTTTATATTTGGATT
Source organism: Torymus auratus (assembly GCA_900474315.1). Taxonomy (NCBI): domain Eukaryota; kingdom Metazoa; phylum Arthropoda; class Insecta; order Hymenoptera; family Torymidae; genus Torymus; species Torymus auratus. Next base: position 22,963 of record UXGD01000147.1, read on the forward strand.
GTTTGTGCGAGAAGAGAGCGAACGAGTGGCGAGTGGCGAGATGTGGTCAGTGTCTGCGCTAAAGCGCTACGTGCCAAAATCGCCGGCGAGCTCACGCGCGCGCGGATGAGTTCACCCGTACGGCGAATCTCTCGCTCGAAATATTCCGCGCGTATCTTAACGAATTAACGAATCGTTTCGTAACCGGGCTATTATAGAGCTTTGCGAGCTTATTTCGATGATAAATGTGTGGAGATAATATTTTTTTTTGTCATTTATTTTAATAATAATTAAACGATGTAGAAGAATATGAGAGGAATTTTTACGCGACGATTAACACGAGATTATTATTTTTCGGAAATTTGAATAAGTGCTGCGCCGACAAATCTTGTATGAATATATAGGTAAATATCTCGTCTCGATGTAGAATTCGACGCGCGTCGGATATCAGGTGAACCGAAAACTTTGGAATTCGGCACAATAAGTTCAATGAGTTTTCAGCTCGGTTCGATGAGCATGTAGCTCAATTAAGAATGACGCGCGTGGCGCGGGGTAATCAGATCGAACGTCCTCTATTTTTGGGATCACATTAAAATTAATCAAGTCGACTATATAGTGCCTCTATTGTACTCCGCGAATCATTCACCTAATAATCTGACATGCTCGTAAAATTCCCATATTTTTTCTCGAAAGCGACAGAAAAATCCTGGAAAATATCTGACCGTACCACGTCAGTTAATTATTTATATTTGCATCGCCTTGCGGAAGTATAGATAAAACTCGGCGCGTCTAACTGTCAGTCATGCCGCTGTTTGCTAATTTATCGAAAAGCTGCTTATTACTTACCTAACTACACCTTAACTAGCCTATACGTATAGAAGGTTAAAAAAAGCATTTCGAGAATTCTCCCTTTAGAAAAACAAATCAAGTCTTCAATTATCGCTAACACCTTCCTCACTCACGGCTTATATCGCTAATAACCTTATAATTGTATTGTCTCCAAGCCGAGCGCTAATTCTATTATACGCTGCGAAATGTCATCCGCGGAACGAAATACCCTCACCTCTTTCTCTCCACTGCGAGCGATCGAATTAATTCACTTTAAAGTTAAAAGGTGGCCCGTTCTTTCACGGCTCTCTTCTGCCGCCGCGCTCTCGCATAAATGTTTCATTCGGTCTGGCACTTATTTCACTATTTATACCTTAATCCGAATTTCGCGTCGCGAGTCCGCGCGTTACCCTTATCACGCTGCAAATATTGGCAAAGTCCCGCGCGGCGGCCCATAAAAATCCGACTGCTCCTCATCCTCCTGCGCGCGCGCCTGTATAAGTACGCGGGAGCTATTTAAAACTTTAGCGCCCATATAAAGTGCCTCATGTACTATTAAATACCCCAGACAGAACGAAACTTAAATTCCCAATTTTCCCACTCTAGCGCCGCTCCTCTTACCTTCCGTCTCCGCACTGAATCTTTCATATTCCTGTCCTTTCCTCCTTCTCTAACTCTCTCTCTTTTTTCTCTCCTTTCGTTGGGGCTTCCCTTATACCCTCTGCAGACATCCGAGAAAAGCCAGCTTCTCGCGCGTCTTTTCTCCTACTACTACTACTACTACCCTGCGATTTTTATCGATTTTCGTCACTCACTCACTCGTTCGTTCGTTCGTTCACTCGTGTTCTCTCTTGCTCGTGCTAGAGGTATCGACAGCTTCCCCGTTGTGTACACGCGAGGCGCCGCGCACTTTTCACCTAAGACTCTCGTCGATTGCCTTGCGGCGCTGTCGGATAGATTAAAATTCCCCCGAGCTTTTTCGGAGCTTTCTCTACTTTCGCGAATCTTATGTGAACAGTGACGTGAGTAGCTTGAGCGCTAGCATGAGCTTCCTCTTAAATCACGTTTAATCGGTTCGACAAATGCCAAGCTCGCACGCAAGAGATAGAAGAGGATGAGGATCAGCTCGTGTGTGTATGCGTGTATCGATCGCGGGAGTGCGGCTGGGATGGAAAAACATGATGATGATGATGGAGCAGGGAAGAGATAAGGTGCGGGAGACGAGAAGGAGGGAAAACAGAGCGTAGAGTGCAGGAGGTGATAGACAAGCACGGGGTGACGTTTTCCGATTATGCGTCGGTTGTTCGAGAGACGTGCGGGCGAGCTCACTATTAAAAATGTGTTTTAAAATCCAAACAGACGCTCTATTATCTAAAGTAGAATGTAGGACAAAGTGTATTATGGTTCCTTTAAGTAGAATGAATCTAGTTTAGTAAGACAAGTCTGCAAAATGTATATTCTTGAAAGTAAATATAATATGCTCTGTCTTAATTGCACTTCTGCAATTTGCAGCGGGAGGTCGACTCATAACAACAATAATTTCAAAATTAAAACAGTAATATAGAAAATCCTTTCATTTCGCTGCTGCGACAAAATGTAAACCTCAAAAGTTGAGAGTAATGATGAAAAATGTTTAATAAACATAAAACTAAAATGAAAAAACTAATTTAAGTTATATTACATAGGGACATATAGTTGTTTCACTTGTCTGCCATATTTTTGTTAAAATTAATTATTTTATAAAAGTTAGTCATGGCGGCGCGCGTGTGCCGCGGCGGCTATGAGTTTCAAACTTCTGTTCATTACTCCCATGGCGGTTAACCTAAGTACACTAAGGGTAGCCCCGAATACGCTGCGAAAGAGAGAACCTTTTTTCAACCCCAACTTTTCAACTCGACGTCTTAGAAGCTTCTGAAATTAAAGTTGATACACATTTTTTACCAAGTTGGCAGAGATTTTTTTGCAACTCTTCGTAACTACTTCGCGCGCGGCCGAAGTTCCGCTCTATTTGCGGACGATGTTAAATTATCCCTCAATTTATAAATTATAACAAGTTTCTAACTCAATTATAATAGAAAATAAATTGTTAATTAACGAAACAAAAAAATAATTAATTAAACTTCCTCGAAAATCTATTTGTTTTCACTCGAAACTAATATCCAGAACAAAATTTCGCAACTTATCGGATTTTGTTTGTCTTTTTCAATAAAGCCGACTTAGACGCTTTCATTTTTACTCCGAAAATCCGCAGTGACTTAGAAGACAAACTTTCGCAACCCCGCACTGAGCTTGCCCTCCCGACAAATCCATTCTGCGCTTAAAAATCCAATAATGCAAATCTCAAAACTTGCCGTACACTCTTCCCCGTATTTTTCGCATCGCTAATTCAATATCCAAACTCAAACTCCATGCCCGTGCCCCCGCAACTTCGCACTATATACACGTATACCTATACATAACCCTTCCGCGACAAAAATACTTTTCTCTCAGTTCACGTGCGTGCGAAAGTTCATTCTCCTCGCGAACTCAAACACAAATCAATCGTTTCCAATTAAACCGCTCCGCTCGTAGCCCTAATCAACGCGATAATCCAGCGCCTCCGCAACAACAACAAAAATACGCTACTGCCGCGCGCAGCTTGAAGCGAGAGAAGAGGCTCTTTCAGCGGGCGTGGGTATTTATTTACCGCGCCGGAGGAAAAACAAGGAGAAGGTCTCGGCGTCGGCGCCGGCGCGTCAACCCTATACCAAGTGATTTACGGCTGGTGCATACACGCGGCTAAGGAATACAGCCGAGAGCGCGGCTGCTGTGCAGCTTTCTGCTGCTACCTCTATTTCTCTCTCGGCCTGCGCGTTTGAAAGCTCCCTCGCTCTTTCTATCTATCTTTCGTACAGCCTTTACGGAAATACACTCGGAGATCGGCGAGGTTCGATAGGATGTAGTTTTCGGAGCATCGACATGTGTGGGTGAGAGAGGAGTAGACTTATCTCTCCCTCTCTCGCGTGTCCGCGCTGTGTTTACGCTACTGTGGCGAGCCTTTGCGAGATTTTCACGCGCTTGTGGCTTCTTTTGAGGTCTGATCGCGCGTGTACAGAGCGGAGGGATGCACCAGTAGCAGCAGCAGCAGTAGAGGGCGTGAATCCGTGTTTTGATGTTGGCTGGGCTGGTGGTGATTGAGTTACGATTTGTGGTCTTGCAACTGGTAGCTTTGGAGTTTCGATTCTGGACAATGTTGCACGGAAGTGTATGTTTGCGGTTTGATAGTGAATAGGAAGGATTTTTCGGATTGAGAACAGATTTGCGGAATCTGTGATGTCTTGTACCGGCGAAGAAAGTTCCTTTGAACTTTCTATAACAGCTTTACTGTTTGTTTATATGAATTTCTTGCTTCGGTTTACGTTCATAAAGTTAGTCATTGACAAAACGCTCTTTACTGAAATTAACAGAAGGTAATGAAAAGTTAAAGCTACAAAGTTAAGTGATTGCTTATTAGACTTTGAAAAATGAATTTATTTTAAAAACTAACGAAATCAGTGCAAGACAGTTTTCATATTAAAGATGAAAATATCAAGTAAAAATCTGTCTAGACAATACCTCATTATTGAAATATCGGCGACTTATTACTCAGCATTTTCCACCTTTATATAAAACCAATAAAGTAAATTCATCGCGCAAGCGGCTAAATTACAGACTCGACGGCCAACTCGCCCCGAAGGATACGAGCTGAATAATCAGGCAGTTCAAGTCGCACCCCTTGCCTCTTTCCAAAATTCAAAGGCCTCTCGCGCGCGAGTTCTACTTCCAAGCTGCTCGGCAATTTAAAGGCGCGAATTGAACCGCACGCGCCTCAGCCTTTTCCCAGTTTCGGCTTCGCGAAGAAAGGAGAAGAAGAAGAGCAGCAGAAAAGCCTGCCGCCACGCGCGAGTTTCTCTAAACGCTTCGGGAGTTGTAACGACTTTTTAGTGGCCCTTGCACCAACGCCGTCGGCGACGTCTCCGAAAGCCATTAAATTGTTTCCGAACTCACGCGCCCGAATAATAGCGCTCGCTCGCTCCCGGGGAAGCTTTTCCCGCCGCGTTTGTTATAACCGACGCGTGCCCCGGCAATTATTGAAAACTTTCCCGGCGCGGAAGTGCGGAGCGCCAGCGCGGTGCGGCCGGGACACACTTTATGCGACCGCCGGTGCCGCCGCGTCGACGCGCCGATATGACGTATACGGACGAGCGGGCGCGCGCGATCGGCCGGGCAGTTTAAAGTTCGGTGGGTGGAGAGCTCCAAGCTGTTCCGCCTTATCTGCGCCGGATGAGAGCGCGCGCACACGCGGCCTGCCTTCGTAATTTAATTACGCGGTATGCTAATGGTCAGTCGTGCGCATACTCTACTATGGTGTGGCGGTCTTTTTCCGATCGCTCGCTGTGGGGCCAGAGTTTGGAGATTGCAGCGTGGGAGTTTGATAGGGCGGCACACGGTCGAGATCGAGCGCGGGCCGCTTTTTTGTTGGGAATTAGTTTTAGCCTTGATGCTCGATTGGATATCGGGGCTAGTGCAGGCGCGGCCGCGGTGCGGTGGTGCATGCTCGAGAGCGATATTTTAGTCGAGGGTGTTTGCTGGAAATCGGGTTGAATATTAAAGGTTCTGGTACTGGCTGAGGTTTTTAAATTCTGACCGATTTCAGTAGTGGTTTCATACATCATACTCTTGAAATTCGAATATGTGAATTTCACGTATTCGAATTCACACAGTACTATGTTATTACCCATTCGTTTAGATAAATGCAATAAGTATTATAAAACCAATTTAATTCACTATTTAACAATGCGATATAGCAAGATTAATCTTGTCTTGCCTCGAAAATAACATTTTTTAATCGTAATAATTTATCGAAATAATCATAACTCAATATACTTCGGTAATTACTGACAACCAAGAATTTGAAAACAAGACAATAATACTTTTCATATTGACAGAAAAGACCAAGAAGAGAGAAATTTTCAAGAATTTCCAGGAGCGAGACAATAATTACAGAAATATTCTATTGTCACGCTCTGGTACAGCCCTAGTTATGTATTAGAAAAAGGCAATCCACCAAAGAAAAGGCCCGCCAAATATATAAACCGGTATCTGGCCCAATAACACGATCAGTACCGGATATCCTGACGACATTATCGCGACGTCCGGAAAAATATAAAACTTCGGGAGAAGAATGGATCTCTGGGAAAAACCACCGCGCCCTGGAAAAAGCTGTAAAAAAACGGAGTCGAGAAAAATACCTATCTCTCTGTCTCTTTCTCTCCCTCCATCGAACTTGTACTTTCAATTGCGAGAAACCGGCGAACCGATCTGGCAAGATTGGCCAATTTCCGGCCACCCACCGCTGCCACCGAGGAAATTTGTCGTATCGATCAGACCTCGCGACCATCACCACATCGACGAGAAATGAAAGAAACGCAGTCGCGCGTGGATGAAAAAGAAAACGAGAGTAGGATAAGAAGATGACGAGGGCTCGAGCATGTAAGTGTAAGGTGACCTGCATGAGGGAGAGAAAGACTCGGGAGGCACAATATTCAAGTGGATGACAACGCTGAGAGAGAGAATTGCGGAAAAGTCGGTTGAGAATATTTTTTTTTACAGGTGACGTTGGGCTGGCCGAATTATCGGTTTATCCGGAAAGCCGATATTGTTTACGGAATTAAGGAAAATATAGAGATGAATATTTGAGCCTCGATTTTTAAACCTACCAGTATTTATTTTATAAAGAATTGTTTCCGGATCGACACATATTATGATGGATTTGGAATAAAAATATATTTATAAATATGCAGAAAAATATTTATTTTAAATAAAAACATGTTGTTTTAAAATAGAATAGAATCCAATACAATATTCAATATGAATATTGTATAGTATTTGATATAGTAGAACGAAAATACTGAAAACATAAATCACGTACTGACAATTTTTTTATAACCATTTTTTAATTAATTTTCAATATTGACTTATTGGACACATACTTAACACAATCAACGCGATGATCACATCCTCATCAACTGCCACATTAAAATAATCACATTTAAATCTATCATTTACACGTTAGAAATCCAGTCAACGACAATAATCCCTGCGCACGCTTACCTCCAGCGGCAATCTTGTAACAATACGTCAAGCAATAAATACCAGAGTAAATACCCCATTTCAAAAACGTCCGATGCAAGATACCACGAGCTTCGGCTCTCCACCGTATTACCAATGTTTACACGCGTAATAACCGCATCGAAAATGTTCCCCAGGAGTCACTTTACCGCGCGCCATACACCCGCCAACGCGCCAATTCCAATGCTAATTCCACATAAATTATCTCGCGCTCCCTTATGCACCCCAGTGCGCGTTTCCCCGATCCAGAAAAACCTCGCGTCTCCTTTTTCCTCCCTCCACACACATACACGCGTGCACGCGTACGTCCTTCCGCTATCTCGCGTATATTATACGCGTAAGCTCTGGCTACAATCTGACCCAGATCAGATACCCGCACGCACTATTGCCTTGTTATTATTATTATTCCGCGTTGCAACTGGAGCGACGCGCTCTCCTTGGAAAAGCGCGCAGATGAGCAGTCGCGGATCCGCGCGAGATTGATATTTTTTTTTCCTCCTTCTAGCGAAGATCGCGCTGCTGCGTGACACTTTGTGTCTGTGTGTCTGTATGTGTGTAAATCTGGGTCGCGTCGAGCGCTACACAGTGCTTTCGAGCGAGGAAAGTCGCGCGTTCGCGGTGCGTTTGAAAGAGACGGTGTGGAGGGGAGAAAACGCTTTGCGATTGACTTCTCTCTCTCTCTCTCTCTCTCTTCCTCTCTGTCTGTCGTCGCGCGCGGAGAGTCGCACACAGCTCTCCGGATGTCTTTTGTTTCGCCGCGCATTCGCAGAGTGAGCGAGTAGCGATCGAGCGGATGATGCCTACTTTTATTTCATTGCCGACGAGTGAGTTGAGCTGCCGCTGGCGTTTTTTTTTCGCGGTCCCCGGGTTGAGAGGGCGAAGTAGAGAATCGCGCGTAATCGTGACACAGTAGCTTTTGTAGGTTTAAGAATCGATACCCAGCGATGGTTTTAAATTATTACTTCCGACTTCGTAAAATAATTCGAAGAAAATTAAATTTACAATTTCAACGAAAATGATTTTATCATGAAAATATAGAATACGTTTAATTAAATTCCGCTTATTAAATTCGTTTATGAATAACCCATTTACAATTTAATTAAGCAGCCCTCTGATTTATGGATATATACAGCCCCTCGACTACGGCATTTAATAAGTAACAATAAAAATCTTGGAATATAATAATAACTCGTGTGCCGGAAATACGCCAGCACTCGCCACCTAATATTCACACACAAGGAACTCGTAAACCACCGCCCCCGCAATATAACTCCTAACAAGATTTTTTGCCCGCCGTTCGCTTCTTTTCCTTCCTCGTTCTGATAACCCACCTACTTCTTCGCCCTCCGGCTGATTGGTCGGAAAAGACCGACCGTGATTTTTTTGTCTCCCCTCGTCCCCACGATCGAAACCATAATAAAACGCCTACGCCTACGCAAACGTACACACAAAAAAGTTGAGCCATCGTCCTTTCAAGACATTAAGCGACGAGACATTTGTCCAGCCTCCGGCGACGTATATATATAGAAAATCCGCGCGTGCACACACCTGTAAACCAGCACAGGCGGGCTAATAAAGTTAGTTTTACGCCGAGGCGGGCGCAGGAACAAAGTTAATTTTCACGCTCGGCGCTCGTCAACGCCGGGGATAAATTGCCTTTGCCCGAGACACATACGTGCGCACAGAGCACTTACCAACATGCGCTCGCAACCCCAATATTCGCCTACATCCTCGGCTCTGTGTGTGTATACCAACGATTGCCCGAAAGTCTTGGGAGGGTTGAAGAGAGTTGGGAAGTCGGTCGGGCTCACTCGCGGTTTCGCGCTCGACGTTGAACGATTTTACGCGCGCGGGCGGGAGGATATATTTTCGTTTTCGTCTCGCGAGTGCACGCTCGCCCGCCCCGATGAACTTAATTAATTTCGCAAAGAGTGATTAACTTTGTGCGCGAGCAAGCTACCATCACCCCCGGCTTTCGGCCAATTATCTCGTGCAAACGTTTGCGCAGCGCGTATCCGTATTATAGCGAGCGAAAAGGCGCGCGAACGCGAGCGGGCTATAGTGTTTAAAAAAATATCAGGAAGCCATGGTTCTGCTTGGTATACAAGTATATAAGTATATAATGTTTCGATTTTGCGAGTCAGTAAGTTTTATTAAAATTCGTTCGTATATACGTACAATCTTGTTATTATATTATACTGAAAATGAATAAAATATAAATAATGTTAATTTTTTAAGGATTATTTTGTCGAGTGTATTTTAATATCTATACCAGGAGAGAGAGAGAGAAAAGTTCATCGGTCTGTAAAAGATTTAATACGCTGTGCACGATACCGGTACAGTATACGAATATCATATATAATAAATAAAATAAATGAAATAAATCATGCACGAGAAAAAAAAATCTCTCGCATCGGCTTATATACACTTCAAGCTCGATACGAATTTTGCGTATGAAAAATTCTTCCCTGACAGGCGCACGCGTACACGTCATTCACCGCGGCCGCTGCGATGCAACATTTTGAAGAGCAGAGATTAAAACAATAAGCCATAAATCATAAATTATATATACGCCGCGGCAATCCATACGCGCACAACGAACGATGAAGTATCGTGTCGTCGGATAATTTTTTTTCCAACCTTATATATACGCGCGAATTTCATATAAAACCAAAACAAAAGCTGATTACTTTCGAGCCGGAGGCCATAAACACACTCTCTGGTATAATATACTTACACGTGTACTGAACAGCACATACACGCGCTTCCCATAAACAAAATCCTTATAAACTTCGCCTAATAAGGCAAAGAGCGAAGGAGGCGCATGTACAACGCTGTACGCACTAAAACGCGCGCGTACCTATACGTGAGCCATGCACGCGCGCCCGTAAAAGATTGTTTTCCTCGACTCTTTCCCACAGCATCGTCCTCTCATCACCTCGTCTCCTTTGTTACTTCTCTCTCTCACTCTTTCTCTTTTGCGCAGCTCACGCTCACCTATACTCGACCTCAAAAGTATAACGAGAAGCGCCTTGCACACGCGGCTAACTTATTGGCGCGGTATTACTCATTTTCCCGCCGCGCGCTCACGGCGAATGAAATCACCTCCGCGTACTCTTCCTCTTATACTCTCCGCTACACGACAATATAACGTCTCCCGTCTCGTCTCGTCGCCCTGTGTGCCCGTAAAAGTGCGATTGGTTCTTCGAGCATAACAAAGCACACACATACACGCGTGTGTGTACGAAAAAGCGCCGGCGCAGAGGTTTTACGAGCTACTATAAGCGCCACACGCTCTCCGCAGGGAGAGAAGAATGGAGCCGGCGACTTAACACCTTCGCGGCTCGTTTGCGCACTAATTGGACTCGCGAGTCGCGCGGCGATTATCTTTCACCAGGCCGGCGGTAGTGGCTACTCTACTAGGTCGATTCGCGAGCGAACGGCGACGCAGCACAGCGATACCTTTATTTTCTCTCTTACGCATCGCCGCGCGAATCGTGTCAAGGTTCTCCGCTCTCGTGTGTGCGTGTGCGCCGATCTATTATACGATCGGCGCGGCTCGATCGTTTTTTTCTTTCTTTCTTTTGCGTTGCAGATGATGATGAAGGCAGTGGCGACGGCGATGGTCGTAAAAGTTTAATTGCCCGGCGACGATGGGGCTGGAACTCGACGGTGCAGTGTGGCAGCGCTGTTGTGGATACGGCTGCTGTCTCGTCGGGATGATAATGATTCAATGAGGACGTTTAGCGCGACTGGGTAATTAGTGGCGGAGAGGAGACGAGTTCGTTAGTGATTGATGGATGGGGAGGGATTTTTGTCGGAGCATTTAGCGGAAGATGGGAATGGAGAGGTTTAGGAATTTTACGGTGATTGGAGAGAAAAATTTAGTACGGTTTTATTGTAAATATCGATAAAAATAAAAATGCGAACGATCAAATGTTACATTACGGTGAATGAGTTTTCAATCAAAAAATAATTTTTCTCCAAATATTTTGACATCCGAAAATGATTGGCCACGAGTATAACCGATTTTTAATCAATCGAAAATAAATTAATTGAAGCTTGCAAAACACAACAGAGCATTATTGAAAAACAATTTCCATTTATATTTCGGCAATAATCAACATTTGTTAAATAAACTTTTTCAAAAAAATATCCGCATTTACACGAATTTTAATTTTCATTCGACAAACATAACAATCACCGTACAACTTCCCCACACCACCATATATCGATCATCACCCGATCTAAAATCCACTCACCTTCTCCCCCATCGCACATTTCTTTTTTTTTCACACACATTGGCACAACACGCTCGCGCGAATCGCACACAGTATAACTGCCGCCGCAGACACGCAAACTCTCTCGTTCCCCCCTTATATATACGACGAGTATAGCGGGCGGCAATTCGCCAATAACTTCCTTACACGCCTGAACAGGCGGCAGAGCGGCAGCAGCAGCAGCAGCCTACCGTCGCCTCATTGTCGTACGCTGCAGTGTACACACACACACACATATACACGAGCAAGCGAGAGTGAGAGAGAGACAATTGATTGCCCCTCGTGTCTACGTATCGGCATGTGTATATATATATGTATACGCAGACTGCACAGGGCCGCTCTTCTGCGGGGGCCGTAAAGCGCTTCTCTCTGTGTATATATATGTGTGCGCGCGGAAGGCCCACCCAAAGCTCGATAGAGCGTAGACGGGGAATGGGACGCGCTCGGCCGCGCGGATGGCACGAATTCGTTTCGAGCTTCACTAGACCTTACTTCCTTTCGCCGATATCCGCGCGCACGGTAGTGTATAGCAACGGAGCGTCCCTGCCTGAACTGCCAGCCGACGATGAGTCGCCCGGATTATTGTACTTTCGTGCGCGTGCGATCGCTGGCTTTCTCTCTGCACTGGCGATTGATCGTTGCAAGGCGTTGAATGTGGCATGAGAGAGAGAGGAGCGATGAATGTTACTATCGATCTCTGTATGTATATCGGGGATAGAGAGGCCGAATGCTTCGGATAATTTTGCGCTATTGCGGATGACTGACGGCGCGGATTCTGGAAATGTGTGTGTGTGTGTGTGTACTTCCGGCAAATTTTGACGGTAATGGTCGCGGGCCTCTCGCGATAATTTTGAACTCACGAGCAGTGTGTTAGTGTATATATAGTGTTGTATTAATGAGCGTTAGGTTGATTGCGAGACTGGGAAGAATGGGGGTTACACGGCGCGGGTGTGTGAATTAATTTAATGGACGATTGTTGGGGGAATTGTACAATTATATTATTCGGGGGATATGGTGCTGTAGCTGTAGAGATTTTTGATTCGATAACGAATTGTAATAGGAGGGGTTTAGAAGGGCTGTATACTGAATAAAATATGGGGGACACGTGCGCGCGGTTCGCTGGCAAATATTGCAGCGGGGACTATAGTGTAAATTTTATATATCGGTTATAATTAACGTGTGGCAGGTTATGGCAATGTTTGCATAGGACATAATTGCATGCGACGCGAAAATACCTTTGAAGCCTAATTAGATATAAATAAAATGTACAAGGATGTGGCATTGACTATAACCGATATTTGATGGTTGTCGTTTTGATCCACAAATTGCTTTTACAATATCTACCTGTTAAAACGGGGAACGCGAGGCGAAGTATAACGGATGCGGGAATGCATATATAAATAAACATTTCCGGCTGATGAGTTTACAGCGTGAAATATATATATAATATAAATAAAATAATCGAGCATCGCCGGGAATTGAATTAATTTTCCTCACTCGACGGAAATTATTCCGACGACCGTGTCGCTTTAAAACCACTGCCGCATCACACGTGTGTGCTGTACTCGTGTGACCTCTTTCCACGCGAACCGCAAAAATTATTCAATTCTCTCATCTCTCTCGAGCGCTAATCCTTTAATTACCTATCTACGCCATTCCGCGGTAATACACAATTTCACGCCGATAAACCGCGCTTGACTTCTTCAACATCGAATCCTGCTAAACAGACATCGGAATTAAAACCGCACGCGTATATTACTCGCGTGAGACATTGCACATATCGCAGCGTTTCGCGCGCGCGACACATTGAGCGTCGTTATACAATACGGCATCGGGCATGTGCGTTGTACGACCAAGAGCCGCGCATCAAGCTCCACTCTGCGCGAGCCTAATACCCATTCGACTCGCGTCATTAAACTTCATCCAGATGGCCTTTAGGGCGATCGCCGGCATTATGTCCTCGCTCTCGCGCTGCACATATACACACCTCAACCCATACATCTCTTACACACGCGCACGTGTATATGTGTGGGAGAGACAGAGCGAGTGCGATTTTGATTATTTATCCGCGACGCGACGCGTCCGCTCCCGCGGGCCTATATATCTCTCCTCGCCGCCTCCACCACTGTATATATGCATACTGCACGACGACGTGTGGTGCGGCAGTATATGCAGCTACCGTCGATCGATGATATTATAATGTCTCTTAATTTGTTCGCGGGTCGAAATTGCAGAGGCGCAGCGGCGGTGGCAATTGCGGTCCAATTTTGATACACCACGAATAAGGATTTGTGTGTAATAGGGAAGCGAAGCGGTGAAATTTCGGAGGTATTTGGCATTTTTCGCGTGCCTCGGAGCCGTGGAATATCTGAGCTCAAAGGATACAAGTATATGTGTGTGTGTGTAGATGTGGGTATGTAGTGCGGTGAGTATTGATCGCGGGGAGTAAAATTTGATCCACTTCGCTCGCTCTCAGCGCGCGACGGGGATACGATTAAAGTCGATCGAGTGACACAGGAAGTGTATCGGTTTATATAGCAATTGTCATACTTTCAGGGACTTATTCTGCTTAGCGTGTATATATTATACGTGAGAAGGATGATTGCGTTATAATGAATCATTTGTTAAATATTTGTTTCTTCATTGTCGTATATAGCTTCATTTTTTTATTCAGCTACATTTGAAAGCATTTTTGTAAAATCCGTTTGTTAATTTAATTGCTTTAAATGCACTCAATTTCGAGTAAATGATTTGATTGGTCTCGATTGTTTTCAAAATAAGCCAATATTTACTCGCGAGCTTAAACAAATACACAACGATACTGTAACCAACAAATTCGAATAAATATTGACTTATTATAGAGTACATATACGCGCAGCATTCATTTACCGACAATTCAATTACATTTATCACTCGAAAGTTGAACACATTTTTACGAAAAACCGTGTCGCAGTACGTATAGCTACTATCCGAGCGACAAAACGAGAGACGCGATAACATCGGTGTCACTGCACTTTTCGCGCTCAGCATAAAAAGCCAATAGCAGTAAAACAACAAGCGCTAGTTCGCTCGCTCGCTCGCGCATCACCACATACTCTAACAACCCAACAACGGGCTCTCCTCTCTCTCTCTCTCCTCGCGAAAAAATGGGCCGCTAACCATTCTCTTCTCTCTCTATCCTCCATCCACTCAATGCAACGATTAAGTCGCGCGCGAGTGCAGAGCCGTGTTGTTTGAGGACACCCACGTCGAGAGCTGCGGCGGCGGCGGCGGCGGCCCTCGCTCGCTCTTTTTATCGCTTGCGCGTCTGAACTCGTACAAAGGAGAGCGAGGAAGAAGGCCGCGCTCGGCGTGCTGATGTGTCTATCGTGTACACACACACACATACCCATACGCACTGTGCGCGTGTTTTGTAAATGATTGGAGCGCGCGCGCGGGTGTGCATGGGCGATCGATGCAACCCGACGCGTAGGATAAAGAGTCGCGCGAGTCTAAACATAAGGGAGAGAGAGTCGATCGAAGAGAGAGAGAGAGAGAGCCGAGTTTGAAATTAATTGTCTCTCGGATGGAGATAAGGAGGTACACGTATGTGTGTGGTGAGCGAGATTGATGGGAGAAGCAGAGTGTGTGTGTATAGGAAGCGAGGCGTAGAGTTGCGTGAGAATGTTTTATCGGATGTGCGAGCTGGTGGAGGCAGCCGTTTTTTCGATGCCGATTTTTATCGCTTTGGTTGATTATTATCGCAGGAATTTGAGTGGCAGTTTTATGTGAAATCGTGCGGCTTAATTAGATAAGAATGCTGTTTATTCTCGGATGTAGCGAAAAAGTTCAGTTGTCGTTTTCAAATGCAAGTTGCTGAGATTTCACAGTGTACTTTATCGAGTTTTGATTTACGCCTGTATAGTTCATCGGTTATATTTGTATACTCGCCTCTGCCTTATTGAAGTATTCGTTTACACGCGGCTAATAAAGTTATACATATCCGGGAAAATACATGTTTGCGAGCTTATACGGGTCTCTCAAAGATTAAACAGCAGCGTCCGCAGTTTGTTACAAGATAAACCTTTATTAAAACTGATCACTTAGCGTTTACCTATACACACACATCCTGGTGAGTAATACTGATTGATGCAATAAGGTTTTAAATATCACGATTGATATTTGAACTCTGTAATTTTTCCTGTTTAAGAAATACACCGGCGTTTCATTTCCATCCACACAATCCGACGTTTAAAAACATTAATTCCAGCGCAAAAAAATCAGGCTGCAGACCTCATAACGTCACATATTCTAGCGCAGCACCGCCTGCTCGCGTTCTCCGATAACACAGTTGTCGCACACTAACACACACGTTTATATTATGCAAGCGCTCGTCCTCTCTCGCACAAAGAAATAATTCGCGCATCTCCCTGTCTGCGAACCGCGACGTCATTGTCGTACTACACCGCCGCCTTATCTCCTATGTCGAAACAATCGCGCCGTAGCAACCGGACGACGCCTCCTTCTCTACTCCTATACTCTTATCTCCCAGACTTGCGCGCGTAATCTCAGCAGATGCGAAAGATCCTCTCGCGCATTAGCGCGCAGGGCGCGATCGATCAGCCTATTTACGAGGCGCGTGCACTGGTGTTTGCTCGCGCGTCGAGCTCCCGGCGCCTATTAATCTTCCCGTGCGCGCGCAAGCTTGCGGGCCGAGGGAATTAAATATACGCGCGCCGTTGACGAAGCGAGCGCGCGTGGAAAACGACGCCGCGACGCGGGAATTCCGCGCTGCAGCAGCGAGTATATATACGGCGCTGAGATTCAATCGTCGCGGCGATTTATCAATTGTTGCGATTTGAGAGTTGCGTGTGTACATATACGGGGCCGAGCTTTTTTTGTGTTTAGGTGGAAGCGGGAGTAATGGTGTTTCGTGGCTCTCGCTCTGTGTGTTGTATAGAGGTTGTGAAAAATTACGGTGAAAAGGGAAGAGAGGATGAAAATTTCACCGGCGATCGCTAGAGTGGGTTATCGCTCTCTCGTGTTATAGTGCTTCTGGCTGGCATATAGTGTGAGCGGGAATAGAGAGAGGGCTGCCGTGCTTCGGCGAAATTTTTTTAGTCGAGATCGCCGGTTTCGAATGGCTGCGGGATACGAGCTTTTTATGATTCCGAGAGTGAATAACTGTTTTCGAAGTGAACAGTCAAAGAGTTTCGTTTGCCATGGATCAATTAGTTAATAGCAGTTTTATATGGCTTTTAGAGAGTGGAACTTTTTATACCAAAGGTTATATCATGTTATTGCATATAGAGGAATCGAGAAACTGGGCGTTTTTGGAGTTCTTTTGATAGTCGTTTTAAATAATTGACGAAAATGTGATATAAATACATATTACGTTTAAGAGATATGTGCATAGAGAGGATACGTGATGAGAAATTAATATTAAAATCTAATCAAGTTTACAATGGATTCAATGTCGCTCTCATGGAGATGAAAAGTACGGAAAATGACACGTACGAGGGAAAACGTTGAAACTTGCAAACGCAATTTGTACGTCAATTATCTTCAATTAAAATGGACGCGCCGCATAAAATGGAAACAATTATTTACAAAATCAGCGATGCGTACAATGAGCTTTAAACGCGATGGCTTTTTGAATTAACAATGACTTTTTGTTTTCCTTTGTCGCGTACACCCGAAAAATAAAAGAATTCGCGTGTGTGTATATTTGCAATAAAATCGTATTTGCAAAAATGCACCAAGTGGAAACTGCAAAAGTTGTGTATTTGGCAAGAGCCACATCTGTTTGCATTGTATAACCACTTTAGATGGAAAGATTCAAATCACATACAATTCCGATATTTGCTGTAGGATGAATCAATATTAAATTTATATTAAATACAAAAAAGCGCCTGCATATTTTAATTAAAGAACACAAAAGAAACATAATAAAAAAGCAGGACTTTTGCGCGAACATAAATCAATCAAGCAAATTTACCCGCTCCATCAGAATATACCTATATATATCTTTGCAGCTTTCGACCCGGACTTAATTAACCTTGCGTTAAAAAAGCCAGCTAATTACTTTCGAATAAGCAACCGCTCTGACCCAGACTCACTACTACCAACGAGATCTCGCGATTTCCCCTCTCGAAAACGCATCCGCGCAAAAGAGCTCAGCCACCCCCGTACTACTACTATGCGTGCAGCTTTCCCTCCTATATCCAAACGCAAGGCGACGGCGGGAGAGAAAAAAGAGAGCCAAAGTAAAACGGCGCGTCAAAGGGGAAATATAATCCGCAACCCTGTCGTCGACGTCGTCGTCTGCATTTACGTCGTCGCTGCAGTGGGGCGTTTGACAGCAAAGCGCGTAAATTAAATCCCACATCAAAAGCCGCACCTCGCTTATATACACGCGTATCAATGTTGCGTTTCGCGAGACACAAAAGCATCGCGCGAAAAGAGGGGAGAAGGTATATATAGGTACATATATCGGAGTCACATCTCGCGCGCGTACCGCGTCTTCATTACTCAGCGAACCTTATACTGGAATACCAATCCAGCTTGATAGTAGCAGAAGCTGAATTTCGTGTACACGTGTATACACACGTACTTGCCGGGGGGAATAATTTCGGCGGCGAATGAATCGTTGAGAGGAGACGTTTACTTTGCAGTACAGAGAGCGCGTGGGAATAATCGAGGCTTAATTGGGAGTGTGTGTAGGATAGAGGTGCTACTGTACAGTGGCTGTTAATGGAAAACGTAATGGGGGAGTACGAGAGGCGACGCTTTTCTTCGGAGGATAGCGGGTTAAACGGTCGTTTTGCTAATTTTTAGGGGGCGTTTCGGCAGTTGTGCAGAGGCTAATGAGTTTGCGGATACTGCAGCTGTGTTTGAAAATTAGGATATCCTCTAATGTAAGAAAACGCAATAGTAGGGGTATACGATTTAATAAAAAGTGCGCATATACTAGATCATTTTTCAGAATGCATTTTCACATCTCATAACCACACGCGCGCTCGATATAATTTATTACTTACAGCGCATTCAATACCGCTCAGCGTGCGTGCATACAGTCAGGCATATAGACCCGCAGCAGCATACAACACAATACGTGCAGATCCCAAAGCCGCTCCGCTATACCGCCGCTGTACATTGAAAATAAAGACGTACGCACAATAGGAACATCCCGCCGTATTTGGCCATCCTTCCCTATTTACCCATCTTACATAATAGCCCCGCGCCGAGGCTACTTACGAGCTTATGAGACTCCGGCCTGATCTATGTTAAATTTATGCCAGCTGCACCCAAGCAGCAGCAGCGGCAGCAGGAGAGTAGAGATAAGAGAGAACGAGAAAGGAGAGACTCTCGGAGCTTTTGTCGCGCGCGCACGCCGGGATAATTGTGAACGAAACGAAAGATAGCGTCGCTTTTGATGATGCGCTTCCACCTTCTGAACGCGCGCGCCCGCGCGCAGCGAGTGAATAAAATGTAACTGCTACGGTTGTAATTTCGCCTGTCGCGGGATGAAGTTGACGGAGCTGAGGGAGTGGAAGCGATAACGGAAGTTCACAGTGTCGGGGGTTTTAGTGTGTCGGTGATATGATCTAATTGTTGGTGGCAAAAGAACGGAGGGGTTGGTTAGCGGAATTTTGGAATTGTATGTAATGTAGCAGAGTCGATTCTATTTTCCTCGGTACTATAGGATGTATTTGTAGAGAGGCGTTGGATTTTCTAACGGTTCGTCTGTTTCCATTTGACAAATGGTGTGCTTTCACGTGTATTTGATAAATCTTATTTGACAGGACAGTCACGAATGCGAATATTACTCACCGAACTGTATGTGTATTATATATATACATTCCCTAAATATGATGAAGCAAAATTCGGTCGAAAGCGTTATACCGTGACTAAGTTTATAGTTCCCGCTGTAGCCTCTCACTCTCTCATTCACTTGCTGTGCCGGGAAAATTATTAATAAAATAGCCGAAAGGAAAGACGATGGAATGACAAGCCGGAATTTCCCTTCCTCAAATAACTTTGACAACTATGAATATCGGAGCTGAGAATATAGTGTATTTCATCAATAATTTTACCTCGAATATAGATCTGCTTATGCGATATAACTACCGGAAATGTATAGCTATCGGATAAAAGGTACATTTATAAGTATAGATACGTATTGTTCTCTGAAATGGATTTGTAACTCTTACGATGACTTTGCTCGAAATATCCTCGCAATGCTATATGTAATCGCGCGGGGCGTTTGATTTCAATCGAAGCGTTTTACTCGTCAATTTAGAAAAGACTCAATCAACCGACACTATACACCATCGAATCCTCATTTCGCCGAAATTGTAACTAACTAGTTTATCCACGCGGGGGACGACGCGGGGACGTTATTTGAACGAGTTTTTGCGTGCACGCCGACGCGGGTTATGCAAATGAGCGAAAACCTCATTAATTAAATTGCACCAATCTGATAAACCAAATTCAATCGCGCGCGCTCGCCCGACCTACAAAGACAATTGAGTGACATTCAGCGTCCTTAACCAATTCATTAGGTGAAGGTAATTAATCGTGCCCGATGCATTATGCATAATTGCGCTGCGGCGCGCCGGCATATAGTGGACTGAGGGAGGAACGGGGCGAGCCTTATTAGAAGATTTCTGCGTTTCTTGCGATAAGCGATATATAGGCCGTGTTTCGCGCTAATGAATATATTATAATACATTACGCAGGTCCCGCGATTTCGCGAATATATACACGCACGAGAGCATATGTATAGAGAAAAAAAAAGAATAATTCGCTTTGTAGGTAGCATTTTCATGCCTACTTGCGATGCGGGAAACGACGTAAGAATCACTTTTACTTCTGAAAATGATAAAAAAAAAATACTTTCAATTCAGACCGTAACGACATCCTTACAAGGAAAACTTAAATTATTCACATCAGAAGCCAGGGAGACGGAGAGAGAAAAAAGAGACGAAGAATGAAGCCTCTGCGAAAGAGATTCTGGTAACTTTCCTCTACGATCTATTCTCTAATACTACAAATCAAGCCTCGCCGGAGAACAAAAGTATAAAATGCACGGCACGCGGAATCACCATCATTACTAATACCTTTTTTTGTCCTCCTCCTCCTCCTTCTTCGCCAACCTCAACCTCCTGCGCGTAATGATACACGTACGCGGAACACACGCGTGTGACACATACGTATATATACATACATCCACCGGACAAAGACTCTTATACACTTATATATACCATATATACCCAAAACTATATAATAGTCCCGCAGCTGCGCGGAACTCCGAGCTCGCTTTCCCAAACGTCATCACTGCACATAAGCAGTACAAGCGAGAGCTGCAACAACACCTTGAACTCGAAAATATATATCGTTTACGCAACGGCCGTGCAGCTCGCCATAGAGAGAGAGAGAGAGAACGAGACACGCTCCTGTGATAAGCCTTTCTAAAAAGGCTGCGCGCGCGCGTGTGTAACTAGGAATGGGTTGTATATGCGCGCGCGGCCGGCAAGACACACATTATAAGCATGATCGCGGGAGCCGCCGCTGCTGCAGCAGCAGTTCGTACGTGGGAAGAATCGCTGCGCGCTCGAGCATAACATCGCTCTCTCTCTCTCTCTCGCTCTTTTTGCTACGCGCTCGCGCGGTTCTTTTCTCTTTAAAGAAGGAGAGGACCACCGCTCTGAAATTTTTTCGCTTTCCTCTTTTGAAAATGGACTCGAGCGCGTGGTTCTTCTTCTTTTTCGTTTTTTTTTTGTTGATTTTTTGTTTTGCCGTACGTGAGCGACGCGCGGAATGGACGCGATTAAGGGCGTTTGCATTTGAATCTGCGTTTAATGTACGCGCGCTCGTGTGTGCAGTATGTGTATATGTACAGTGGTCAATGCGATTTGTGGGGAATGCGTATTACGCTGCACGCGCGCGTATATATAGGGACGGGTATATGATTTAGTTACCGAATGAGATTAAATCGGTAAGGGGTAATGGGGAATCAGATTTAAGATTTTATATGTAAGGGAATTATAAGGATGCCGCGCGCGGAGAAATTTACGTGTGTATAGGCAGGTGGATTTAAGTCGATCGGTGAGAGAGAGAGAGAGAGAGTACTTAATTTAAATGGTAGCCGCGCACGCTCGGGATGAACTTTATTCGGACTTTTACCTGCAATTACGGATACGGTTTACGAGATAATTTGTAAACTTAATTCACGTGCGCGAATTATACGAGGAATATAAGGTTTTGAACGGTACATGAAAATGAATTAATATATATTGATTGTATATAAATACGGTAGGTGAGACATGTAGAAAAGTGGAATGTACACAATATACACGTATATTTATAGCTTACAGTGAATGTAGAATAAACGTGAGCATTGTATGTTTTCATTTGCAAATCTTGCAAATAAATCAACGGCGATTTCGTGACAGCTTGCCCGCCGCTGCCTACTATATTTCACGTACGTTTCGCTCTTTCTCATATTTCTAATTTAACAGTATAACTTTCGTTGATATATACTTTACCCATATTTCAAAACCACGCAGCTAGCCTGTCTCTCCGTTTTATCTACAACCACTTTGCCTCTAAATACGCTTATATACCCCCTATAACACCCCGAAAACCTCACGTCAAAAACAAACCAGCAAAGCCTGCGAATTCCCACACTTCAGTTGGGATATTTCACGACCTTAGACCGTCGCGAAAAAAAAAATATCTAGACACACACACGGCCGTGGCTGATAAGCCATTCTCGCGCCGACTACATACTTCAATTAAACAGTTAACTTTACGTAAGAGAAACGGCGGCCGCCTCTCTCTCTCTCCGTGCGCCATCAGATAAATCCCCCCCCCCCTCTCTTCCATCCTATATGCTCTCGCAAAAAAGGGACGAAATTAATTCAACGAGGCAAAACAATGCTAAATTTCATTCCTAAAGCGGCTCGCTCCCATGCACTCTCGCATACGCGTTGACTCACCTTCTTTCTCTCATATATACACACACATAGTTCGCTCCCCCGCGAAGCTCACCTCGGAGCTTACGATATCGCGCTCTCGACTCTTCTCTCATTCCGGACGCAGAAGGAGAGAAATTTGAATAGCGCTCGCGCTTAGTCACACGCATATAGAGCCCGGCTCCGCGAAAAGAATATACAAGCGCACGGTGGGACATTAGGCCGATCGTCGTCGTCGTCGTGTACCCGGCATTAATATTCATCGGGCGCTTATAATGCTTATAAAATGAGGAAAAAGCGGAGTAGGAGGAGAAGATGATAACTCTCTGGAATTCCGCCCGCGCGCGCGAGCCGCGCACATGACCTGTTGAGTTTCTATATATCTCTTTCTCTCTCTCTCGTGTGCGCGCGCTCTCTTTTTTTGCCGAGAGGAGGAGGTTCCGCGTCGTCTCTCTTTCTGCGAGCCCCGCGCGCTCGACGATCGTCAAAAGAGCGAAGCGCCGGATTACCGCGAATTGCCGCCGCCGCGGCCGAGTTCTATGAGCGATTTTATCGCGGAGAGGAGTGTGGTATAGAGCCTGCGAGCGATGCGCCGCGTAAGGGGCACGCAATTCCTGGTTAGAGCGTGTGTGTGATGTATGGTCGGTAGCGGTAAGCTATATAAGTGTAAAAAAAACTGACACATTTTCGGAAAACGTGCTGATTTTGATATAGTTGAATATGCGAGAATTACGAGCGAGCTATACTAGACCGATAAATCACCACTCTTTATACATTATTTTACATAACTTGAATTTAAAAGTCAACTTGGACGGTTATATAGCCTTTATTTCAACCGATATATTCGCATTAAAATTCCATCGACGCGCTAAAGACTTAATTCTCTCGTTCTTTAATATATACCATCAAAATATAATCTCTCTCGAAATTTTAATCTCTGGCTTACGCAGCGTCGCCTACCTCCACCGCTGTCTTCACCAAACGGATTACTTTTTCCACCGCAGGAAAATACCCTGGCGAATTTCCACCTTATTTATAGGGAGCTCGTCGTGCCGCCCTCCTGTAATCCCCTCCCCGCAAACCTCGTCGAGCATTTCAAAATTTCTATTTCCCCCTGCACCGCATATATACGCGACGATGCATCAATACTATCGACACTCTGGCGAGTAACTAAAATTTTTCAGCAGCACACCACAGGGGCAGACTCGCGGCACGATCCCCCCTTGTCATCCGGAAATTTAAGAGGCGACGAAATCCCGGAGAAAAAATACGGCGCCTGCGCACCCTATAGAAATCCATACGTCTCACACCTACACATACATATATAGACGTGAACTAGACCTCGCGGAATTCTCTCGCGGCTGACTCGCGCTGCAGTTTCACACGCGCGGGACCAGCGTAATATACTTTCACGCTGCAGCTACTACCACAGCCGCCGCCTTTTATTTCCGCCGTTCTCGCCCGCGTCGATCTATCGGCGTTTCGGCATCAATTACGGCCGCTAATGGCCGGCAGTCAGTCACACCTTGCGGTGTATATATCTCGTGTCAACCCGTATGTGCTGGCCCTCCCCCCCTCTGTCTCTCTCGTTCCCTCCATTGTGAGGAGAGTGATTTAGAGCGGCCGATGAAAAGTGTAACGCGCGCGAGAGCGCGAGGATAAAAACGCGCTGTACGTTCCTGTGTAGGTCGAACCGAGGCAAGGCTGTATTGCTGCTGCGTGTATTCCGCGCGCGTATACCTACCCGGGAATTGTTAACAGAATTGCGCGATTTTCGTTCTTGCGGGATAAACGTGCGTATTATAGGTACGGTTATTGCTCATTGTAATTTGTTGCCGAGATGAATGGCAGAGAAAGGCTTTTAATCTGAATTTGTTGGAGCTTTTCGTGCTGTTGTTTATGGGGTACGGGATAGAGGTTGCTGTAAATTTTTTTAATTTTTGCATAAAAAAAAGGAACGCTAGTGGAAATGGAATTCTTTCGTTGAGTGAGCGCGTTCGGCATTAAATTCTTCCCACGATGAGCATTGATTACTCTGACCTTCGGAGGTAATGTTTTAGTTTCTCAAAACTACTTTTTATGCAAGTTAAGCTATGTCCATAAAAATTCCCGTAGTAGTAGTAGCTATACTACGCGCGTGCGCGACGGAATTTAGCCTATACACAGAGAGGGAGACGTTCAATCATCGTCTAAATTTAAATTGAAATTTTTTCGGATTTTACATACGCAAATTATATCGGAATTCAGCCAGCTATATACGTATATAATAGCGACATTCCAAGGTGTACTTATTTTATTAGTCGACGAGCACATATTTCTAATTCCGAGCGCGCGCGCCTGCGCGTCGAGATGAAATTTGCTACCGTGGGAAAGTTTCCGAACAATTAGGTATTTTGTCATTCGATGTTTATCTTTTACTTTTGAATAACGTATAAGTAATGTATTGACTTGAAAAAAAAATATTTCTCGTGCACATTATACTAAAAAAAAAAGATTAAATTGCAGTGTTTATTAAAGGCTGAAAGATAAAAGATTAAAATCTCTGATAAAAAAAGATTAATCGGTGCTGTTTAATGTTTATTTTTACATTATGCAGTCGAGAATTTTAAATCGTAGATTTCAATCTTTTATATTTCCTTTTAATAATAAATTTAGCAATTATAAATAGAAAAATTTTCCAATTACATTACTGTACATGAACCCTATATAATACATGTTCGTATTAATGTTTTCTCTTATTGTACCTCATCAAGGTCATTTGATTCATTAGAGTTTATGTGTACATCCAAAATTGCATAAATTAATTATAAATAGGCACATATCAGCCGCTTTACGTATTGATATTTCCGGGTTACACAAAATATAATTTGAAGTATCAAAGAAAATACTCAATTAACTGGGTATTATATCGAAACAACGATATTTTCTTTGTGGATATTACATTCGGTTATTTTTATTAACGAACGCATTTGTGATAACATAGAGCTTTTACATTGCGAATGACAGAATATATTATACTATTGTAATATTTATTGAAATTTTATTCGCCTGACAGGTTAAAAGTAAAAATCAATAATAAAATTAATCCTTTGCTACATACTGTATCAGCTAAATATTGTATTTACTTTGCAAATGACCAATTGAATTTTCAACTATTCCACAAAACACACACTTTACATTCACAATATACCGAAATATTAATGCATCAAACAATAATCTCCAAAAGCTTTAACATCTCGCCATCCCCACCACCTCCCGCTCTAGTGCATTGACATTAAAATGTTCCCCTTATCAAGGAGAAAAAAGAGAGAACCCGAGGAAGAAAAATACGTTGGAACAAAATTTTAATATCCAACAATCAACTTCGCCTTTACCTTACAGACCCACTTTACAAATGAGAAACTTCCTCCCAAAAAGCCAACCTGCGCGTCCACGAGACACGTCGGGCAATCAACAATTCAAATGATTTAGTACATCGCTCTCGCGAGCGGGAAAAACGCGGGTACCACGTCAACCTGAGAAAACAAAAGAAACGTAAAAAGAATCCAACGATTTTTTTCCCCTGCGACGAAGAGGCGCACGCGCTCGCTCGTCGATTCTTAATGCTCGCACACGTATACATACATACACGTATACACACATACACAAGAAGAAGCGGCGTTGTAGACATCGAGACAAAAGTCATTTCCTCGGCGCAGTCCAAAATTACATATAATTGGAGTAGCGCACGAGCGAGCGAGAGAGAGAGAGACTCTCGCTCTCGGTCTTTCTCCCTTCCCTCGGCGCGCGTGCGCTCATGCGTGCAAACTCGAGGATGCATGTGCGCGTCGCCGCCGCCGGCCTGTATATGTGTGCTGCTGCTGCTATACCATCACTATAACGTGCCACACTGCCGCTGCTGCTTTTACTAGGTGCACTGTGCACGCGGACATGAGCGAGAGGCGCGCTCGGAAGCACCTGTGTGTGTATATATATGTGTGTGCTCGCTCGTGCTCGTGGATGCGTGAGCTAGCGCATATTTATGCCTGTTCCGTCTAATTACGAATGCAGCCATTGACGGAAGGTGTGAATGTGGGTATATTTATGGCGATGCGGCTGCGGAGGATATGCCTGCGAGGGATAAAAAGTTATTATGTAATGATTAGGTGGTTAAGCTGATTTTTCAAGCGGTTAGTTGTCTGTGTGTGTTTTGTGATTTTTATCGCTATGTCAGATTGGTTTCTTTGTGTCGAGGATTATTTTTAACCGCATTATGTTGAGCTTCACACGTAATTAACAATTCATTTAATTATACAGAAATTAATTTGAAACTCAACAAAGAAACTATGCAATAATTCATCTCAACGCCTATCTCTATACATTTCATGTCGACAATCTTCTTTCAAATCCTGCAACCGCGCACACCTAGAAACATCAAAACTATCACCTCTATCCCCGTAATTGCATCCCTCTCTCCTTATACAGCAATCTCTCTCTCCCATCTCGTCGCCCACACTCGACATCTTCGTCATCATCTTCGCCGACAGCGGTCAAAGTGCATCGTGTGTGCACGCTACACTCCGTCGTATATATATATGCGTCACCTCTCTCTGCTCCGTCCTCACGTACGTTTGATCACCGCGTAACGCGGCGGCGATACCCACGAGCGCCAGCGCGATATATAATATATCATCGGGGGAATATTGCCATACGCTCTCGCGCGCTTGCGTGGGAGCACGTAGAGCGTGTAAAGTGACGCGCCATACTGATTCGATTTTACAGTTTATCGTTAAAGCTGTCGATTTTCGTTATGGCGCACTGCACGCGCGCAAGCGCGGCTGAACGGTGATTACGTTATGGCGGTGCGAGCTGTATGTGTGTATGTGTATAGAGGAGGCTGCGGAGTATATAGGTTGCTGCCTGATTCAGCTACTGCACGAGCGTGCGCTGAGAGATTTTTATGGGGTAGAGGGAGATGAGGGAGTGTGCGTGCGAGTCGTGAGATTAATTTTGTGCTCGTCGTTAATTGGTTGATTTGACGGGCGCGGTTCTGAAAGTGGAGAAATGTGTCCGCGCTTGCGTGGGTAAGGAAGTTTTGGGACGAGAGGGAAGAGGTTTTGTAAATGTTTGAAAACTCAACTTATATTAATTATTATATCTCTCATTTGTCAATTTTATCAAAATCTATATTTACACGATCAACCGACGTAATCATCAGTACAAATAAATCTTTGATCAAAAGCGCAAATTATAACAGTTATAAAACCAACGTACCTCTGAAAAGTGCAAACATCAATTCCCATAATAAATTCATACAACTATCCGTCAACCATATTTCACCCACCATTTCCCCCAGAAATTACATCCAGCACTGCAATCTAAGCTTTCATCGTAATTTATTACGCGATTGACTCGAAAAAACACCGTATATCCCCGGCGCGTTAGTCCGCACTAACTTTTGCCACGTATAAATAAATTTCCCTCTCTCGTGGAGAGTACACACATTCACACACACACGCGCACGCGCGCCAGGAATAAAACTAAAACTTCCCCGAATAAGACGCCGGCCGGCGCGAGTACACAAACGCGCGATCATCGCCGCGATAATCAGCTATCGATTGGCGCGTCAGCGCGCACGAATAAACAAACACACCGGTGTGTATAGGTGTATATAGACTATCAGCACCCCCCTGTGGAAAAAAAAGAATCGATGAGGAACGAGGAGCCGCTGTAATATACGTGTCTCGAAAATAATTCCATAGGACCTCGGTGAAGTGCTGGTAAACATTTCGCACACCCCCGCGAATGGCAGTACTGGGAAAAAAGCGAGTGCGTGTAGGTGGGAAGAGTGGAAAGGAGTCGACGCAATTTTTCCGCAAATCGCGATCGGATCGATGACCCTCTTTCTCACTCTTCACACTCGTGTCGGCCGATCTGAGCGTGCTACCAATCGCTTCCCCGAAAGACTAGAGACGTTTATCGTCTGCCTTACTTCTCTCTCTATCTCTCTCTCTCTCTCTCTTGGCTCTGTCTCGACCTCCCTCTTCCCCTTTCTCTCTACATGTCGTAGTGGGTGCGAATTTCCTTGAGCATAACACACGAGCGCGTGCGCTCACGCGATGAGCTTGCGGTCTGTAAAGTCGTGTGGATTTGTATATATGTGTGCGCATGTGCTGTGTGTGTGTATATAGGAGGCCGGGTGAAGTCAAAAGCTTGCAAAGCTTGGGAAACGCGGTAAATCTGTTGGTGGTAGAATAGATTTCGTTGTTTGGAAGAGCCACTGTGCTTTGTCGGGATCAGGAATAGTTGATCTCCCGGGCGGGGTTTAACAATTTTATGTAATTTTTGGAATTTTTCGGCTACGTCGAGAGAAATTCGTTTGTGTAGGAATCAATTATTCGTCTAAAATAAAGGTCTGTGCCGTTAACAATTTAATTTAATAAAATATCGAATTTTTTTCAACAAACGAAATTGTTCCATTAAAAATTTTATTTGATAATATATTCATACCGAATATAAATTTTATTCTGAAAATGTAATTTTCGGTTATTAAAAAGTTATACGCTTAAGCAGGCTTGAATTACTTATTAGCAGTTGGAATAGTAATCCAAATAAAATATTTAATTGCAAAATGAATTCACTGCAAATTAAACGAAATATTCTAAAACGTTCTACGTAATCGCCCAGCATTTATCAAAAGTACCCAGCGCTATGTATAGTGTACAGCAACGTGATTCGCCTATTATACGAAAACGCCCTGCTATACAAAACGCGAAACCTCGATCGACATTTCAGCACACACGCCATCACACACACACACACACATCCACTGCTTTTCGTGAACGGAGAAAGCTTTCTTTACCGAGAGTCAGTATAGCAGCGCAGAAGCAGCAGCACCGAGAGACATCGTTCTCGGTTCTTATATATATACATCGCGAGTGGCGAGCGAAAGCGCCCGCCTCGAAAGCCTCTCTCTCTCTCTTTCTCTGCTTTTCCTTCTTCTCCTACGGCGGCGGTGGGCGCGTGGCGCAACGACGACGACGTCGACGATGACGATGTTGCTGCTGCTGCTTTCTGAAAAAAACTCTCTCTCGGCGCGTAAACGAAAACGAGGACGCGCGTATATTGGCCCCTGAAAAAACAATCAACTCGCGATTGGAAAAGTGTGTTTGTGAATTTTGACGCGGTTAGGCTCAGACGGGTGTAGGTAGAGGATATGACGGCTTCCGGGATTTTCTGCGAGCGCGGGAGTGTTATAAGTAACGCTGAGTGAGTAAGAAAGAGAGCGAAGTGACTGCTGCTGCCATGCTGCGAGCGAGTATTTTCGAAGGAGTCGACGTGCGGATAAGTGATCCGTGCTCGTCACGGTTCCGAGAAATAAGAGCTTTTTGGCTTATAATATATATTTTTGTATGATGTTCTTTACCTTGATTTTATCTGTTACGTACTGTATACGTTTCGTTACTCAATGTCATTATTTAACACAAATATATATAAATAAAAATTCTTATTTAATTTTGGAGCAGTATTCTTAAAAATATAATTAAAGTAACATTTTTATTGGAAAATTGAAAGAAAATTTCTATTTTTGGTGATATACGTATACACACACACTGTAATCGAATACGCGCCTATTTTTACTGCGAACAGGAAATGTTAATTTGAAATGTTTCGGAAGTCTGCAGTGTAAAACACTTTAAATTAAATGCCAAGAGTAGAGCGGTATATACTCAAACTTTTCGGACTGCGGAAACTGGTGCTAAATTTCGTTGCCAATTTCACTGAACTCTCTCCGGGAGCCGCGCGAATCCGTAGCCTAATTTTTCCGCTGGCACTTTTGCGTTACGAAACATCCCAAACACACACACACACATACACACAGAGACACACACTTTATCCCTTAATTCTCGGAAATAACCAAACAGTATCACTTTCACGGCGCTTAAATTACTTTTATAGCCCTACCGAAAATCTCTTCCGAGCTCCCACAACTCCCAAAGAACATCCACACACGTACATACAACTTATATTATTCAGCCGATATTCTCGACGCAGGCTGTACAAACACACACGCACACACACACAGTCGCGCATCCCCGAGCGCGAGCGCGCATTCATTCACCTCAATTTCCTCCCACTCCGCGACGCCCAAAGATATCGTTGCGCGCCGAAGTGCGTAACGAAGCAGCGGCAGCAGCAGCCACAGTACTTTTCTCTCTCTCTCTTGCCGTCTCGGTCGTCGTCTTAGTCGTCTTGGTCGTCGTCTCCTCTTCCTTTGCTGCCGGCGACGGCGCACGAGGCTCGGCCCTCGGCCGGCGCGCCCAGAAATAGAATTTCGAAATAGACCCAATATTTTCGTCGTCTCGCATTTGCGCCACCTTGCTCTCTCACTCTCTTTCTCTCTTTCTCTCTGGCTTACGGCTGGCCGAGGCAGAGAGTAAGAGAGAGCAAGAGAGACGAAAGCAGAGAAGGGGACGACTACGACGACCAAGACGGCAGCGGCGGCGGCGACGAGCAAGACGAAGACGACCAAGACGACGGCGACGAGCAAGACGACCAACACGAGATGGAAAAGTCTCGGGGAGAGAAAGAGAGAGAGAGAGAAAGTGGCTTCCCTTCGCGTTCGCTCGTTCGCTCGCTTGCGGCACGGCTTAGAAAATGCATGGGGGAATATTAGTGCGCGGTGTAATAAGTATAAAGGAGGAAAGTGAACATTTTTAGGTATTGAAGAGCGAGGTTTTCGTATGTATATTCTTTGGGCGAAAGGTTGCTCGGTAGTATAGTAAAGCGTGCGTCGTGTGGCTAAGGAGTTTTATTGGCGCGTCGCGCTTTTCCCTTGCCTCTCTTCTATAATTAGAAGAAATGCTCGGGGCTGTATTTTTAGAATTTTTCGAGACACGATTTTCGGCGCTGGTTTTTGTTATAGGTGAAAAAGCCGCTACGTGTACGATAGCGTGCCCGTTCGCTACATCACTCTTCTCGAAATATTGATACCATCGGCCGCGGGTTTTTCCGCGTTAAATAATATCGCCGCGTACAGTTACGTAAACATAATTATTTTTAGGCCGGACATTAATAAGCTTTGTTTCGTGTTTTATAGACGATAAAGACTTTGGGAGAATGGATGGGATTGTTGATGGTCTCTCCTATAATATATCGACACTAAAATAACAAATAGCGTTTTGTAACATGCGAATTTTTCATAAATCATGGTTATTTTTAATTCGACAACTTTTATTAATAGCTAAATGGTATTATTAAATGAAAATAGAAATAGATTGCACAGACCGATAACTTCCTAATAAAGATATTAACAGCGTGCACTCGCCGCTATGTAAACTCAATACGTAACCAGCGTATTTACTCTTGTTTAAGGAATACCGAGATCGAAGATACGGGCTTTTCACACGTTATAAGAAATCAAACTTCCACGGAATGCCGCCGCCGCAGAATCGAACAGCGCGGATATGTTAATCATCGCGCAACATCGCTCGACCCGGTAAAAAGTTCACTTTCACTCTGCGCGCGATGCTTTATGCACTCTGCTCCGCTGCGCACACATACACCTCCGCGTGCACTTGTTTCTAATAACACTTTGGAAAACCAGTATCTTTCGCGTTAAAATAAAACAAGTGCACTGAACTCACGAGCGCTCGCAAGAGAGAACGCGCGTCGCCTATTTATACGCGGCGGGCGCGCTTCTCTCTCTCTCGCTCGCTCGGCCGTTTAAGAAGTTCATGTGAGAAGGAGAGAGAGGCCGACTTAACGATAATGCGGCGCGACGCCGCGAGTAAATTGGAATAATTCCGTCAATTTGCTAAATACCAGTGAGTAGGCGGCCTGACGCCTATGCACAGTAGAAGTGCGTTCGACGTTCTTTGATTCCGGTGGTATAATACCCGGCATTTTTCATCCTTCCCAACAAGCTATAATGCTAGACCCGCCGACTATACGTGAAATGTACGTTTGTGCCTCGAGTCTGTGTAGGTGGGTGTGTGTGTGCAGGAACTTCGCTAGTTGACTCGGAGGAGAGTCGCACCGTGATTCCTTCGACGATATATCAGCAGAGATTATATTGTATAGAGGTGAGCGCGAATAAAAGTATAAAAGGAAACAGATATAGGAATATAACGTGTGTTATAACGTATGAGTTTAATTCGCTCGGCGAGAGACGCAAGGTCACGTGACGCAATTATAACAATACACCTTTGGCGCTAGAGCGCTATAAATATAACGCGCGCCGAGCGATGTATATATAACATTTATAATAACGAGTGCGATATAATAATTGTCGTAATGATGTAAAAATCGCACGGTACAGATACGATAGATAACCGTAATAAAGCGGCCGCCGCCCCCTGTCGATATATATGTATATACGTACATTGTTTCAAACGCGAGATTTATCAGCTCTCTCTCTTGCGCTCGCGTGAACAAGAGAGATAAAGTATAACGCAATCGAGTTATTAACCACAATTATACGCTAATCGAGTGCAGTTATTAAACCATACGCACACACATATGTAACACACACACACACACATTCAACGAACTTCTCGAACGACGACTTAATCCAATAAATCGCCATCCCCACTCGCCACTCTCCTATCGAAGAATTTCCTCGAAAGACTCGATTAGAGCGAGACGCGTATATACACTCATATAGGATTAGTCGCCCGTAGTACATACACCTATAGAGAAACGCAGTCGGCAGTGCAGCAGGAGCTAGAGACCTCGCTCGCGCTGCAGCTATATACCACGCGCGCGGCGGGGCTAAACGAGTTTGTTTTCTACGATTTTCCCACAGGCAAACATGGCAATGCCCCGCGCGCGATAGATATGGTGCACCAGCAGCGGCGGCGGCCGGTATATAGAAAAGAGATACGCACGGTAAAGGGGGAATGGCAGAAGACACCATATAAACACAGCGGCTGCTGCTGCGAACAGTTCCGCGAGTCCTAAGCGGCGGTGGCTGCTGCTGCCGGCGAGAGAGTAGAATCCCGGTCGTGTTGCCGGGTCCAGCTGGTTCTGGCCTTATACGATAATACGCGCCGTAGTAGTAGTAGTAGTCGCCCGAGCTGCTACTGCTGCTGCGTGTGTATGTGCGGAGGTATCGTTTAATACGAAGAAAGTAAAGACGCGAGGAGTTGCGCGTGTGTATTGTGCGCGAGTTATTATATGGAGTAGAAGAGGCGCGGAGAGCGCATTTTTAGCGCAGGTATAGGAGGCGAGGCGATTGAGTTGGTAATGGTATGCGGGGAGGTTTTGTGTGCTCTGGTATGCGGATGGGAGGAAGATGCGGTAATTTATGATTGGGTAGTAAGGTTCTTGGAAGTTTCGTTGGTAAATTCGTGGCGGAAAATTTGTTTTTCGGCTTCTCGAATATGATATTCGTATAAGGTATGGTAATAATGTTACAGTGTGGAAATACAAATGCTACGAAATTAATAAGAGATTGTTAATAATCGTGGTATGCATAACACGGTCACTTGATATGGACCATTAAATGACGGAATTTATGGAACCGATAGAGTATTTATTAAGCTAAAATGCAATCAATTAATTGAATAATGGGCACACGTTGGAGATAAATCTGTGAAGTGACGAGCAGCATAGCGCAGCAGAGTTGTGCATATACCCCAATTATTTTTTATTTCCCCCCGGTTTCTCGCTTGACGTTCTTGACATTTCTAGTTCACTTGAAATTCGAGACGAGTATTAATTATGATTATATTTTTAGACATTAAATAGGAAACTTTTTTTTTAAACACACTTATAACGTGTCATAAGTTATAAATTGTAACGTAAACAATGTCTAAGCATTTTTCTCGATAAAACAGCCAGTATAAAGCAAAAAAATAATCCGTAAAAATACTCTCGACGTTTCCGGTTTGTTTGTACATCGTAACCAATTAGTACAAAAATATCTTGATCAAATAGCATCAAGTTATTATTGCACGAATAATAAAATGCACATCCTACCCTGATAAACAAATTTTGCCGATTCG
The DNA here is from genome assembly GCA_900474315.1 of Torymus auratus. NCBI lineage: Eukaryota > Metazoa > Arthropoda > Insecta > Hymenoptera > Torymidae > Torymus > Torymus auratus. The sequence goes on from UXGD01000147.1 coordinate 57,145, forward strand.
CGAGTCTCTGGAACCACCGATTATTTTAAATAATATATACCGCAGCATCGCCTATATTCACGAGGTCTGTTATGACGGCGAGAAACAACCGAAAATACGTCTCCCGCTCTAAAAGCGACAAATCCCGCGCAATCGAATATGACAAGCGCGATTGTTATGCTCGCAATAAAAAATAGCCGCCGCTGCGATCAGAACAAAGCTTATACTTACACTCGCGCTGTCGTGAGAAAGAAGAAGAAGAAGCGAGTGAGAAAAAAAGGAAGAACGGCGCAGTGAGAAAAGTTCCGAAAGCCCCAGACACAATGTACACGCGCGTGCGACTCTCTTCGATATAGATATATATGTACACATATACACAGAGCACACATCGACTTTGTTATTCTTGGCTTTTAATATCTCATATTTCGCGCGAGACGCTGGGGGATTCACCCGGACCGTCGTCTTCGCCGACGCGAAACTTTTTCTCTTTCTCATGTCCCCCTCTTTCCCGAGGAATCACGCCGAGGAATGAAATTAAAGAGTTTCGCGCGCTCGCGGCGGGCAGACGGAGGCGGCGGCGCGGGCGGCGTAACATCGGGGCAATAACTCGCGGCGACTGCTGCTGTGTGTTGTGACTACGCGACTATACGACCAGACCGCTGGTCTCTCTCTCTCTCGTTCTGCGCTCGTACACCGCACACACGCGCTTTCCCGCCCGCCCAGAAATAAGATCTTCTTTTAACCTTCGCCGTGTGCCGCGTGATGCGAGCGTAAGTCTGCGTGTGCGTGAGTATCGATATATATGCGCGAGCGCGCAGACGATCTATGAATACTTAGGTGATTTTTTTCTCTCTCTCTCTTTCTCGTGCGCAAACCTCGACTCGCTCTTTTTCTGTCTGCGTGAGCGCGTGTATAGAGGAGAGAAGCTTTTCGAGACGACGACGACGAGGATGGTAGCAAGCTCAGAAAAGTTACAGAGGCACAGTGGATGTCTGGCGGCTGGTTTTGTTGTCTTTTTCTTTTTTGGTTCGTCGGTGTGTCTGAGAGAATTAGCACACTTTTTGTTCTATCAATTACGGCACACGCGTTCTCTCTCTCTCTCTCTCTCTCTCTCAAGGTTGAGCGTGGACGCACACACGCGTGCGTATATAAGTCTGTGTGGGTTCCGCCGTTACTACTGAAAAATGACATAAGAGAAATTCGCCAGCCACGCGCGCGAATATTCTCTTTTTTCCGAGAACTTTAATAACGCTATTTTTAATATTGTTTGATGTAATATTAATGCCCGAGCTTATGTTATATACTCTCTCGAATGTTTATTCGGTCTTTCTAATGTGCGAGGGTAATAATATATAGATCGAGGAGAAAGGGAGGAAAAATATACTCGAGTGAGAAAATGCAAAGCCGTATGGTCCATAAAGCAATTCATTCCAGGCCGATGCATATGGTAAAAAGAAAAGAGTTTAAAAGTCGAGGCTATGTAAACGAGAGAAAGAAAGGGGAAGAGAGAGAGAGAGGGAAAGACCTTCGTCGCAATTACATTCGTAATTCAATTAGAGATGAATACGGGATTACGGCTCGAAAGTAATTGCAAATAGCTGAACTAATCCATAATCCTGCCAAGGTCAATTACGGCCCGCTCAAGTGATCGTTAAAAACGCCGCGAGTTAACTCTCTCCTCTCTCTCTCCCTCTCTTTCTCTCTCTCCGACCAGTAAAATCGATTTCCTTGTGTTGCTTGATTATTCAAGTACCAATCGCCATTGCAAGGCTCTTTCTTTCTCTCTTGAAGACAAAACGAGCATGCAGCACAGCGGCTCTCTCTCTCTCTCTCTTGCACATAACGCGTGGGAAAAAACTTTTTCCAACTTTAAAGACCGAATGGAGTATATATCGCGAGCTCGCGCTTACTTGCCAACTTATACTCACTGCGCGCTCGCTTTAATATTGGTTTTAATTTTGCGCGAAAATCAATGGATGAGAGAGAGAGAGAGAGACGGAAGATTTTATTTTTTCCGAACGCGGGAAATATCCATCGGCATTAAAAGAATTAATCTCGAACATTGTAAAACTCGGGTGCTTTTGTTTTAAATCCGCGCCGGGAAAGGTGAATCGGGTCAAGTATCGCGCGCTATACTCGGGCGGAATAATAAAAAGTTATGATTAACTCGGATTCATTATTTAATTTCGGTATTCGAGCTGTACCCCTGATAACGTTAAATATTGTAATACGTTTATATAAAGACTGAGGAAAAAAGCGCGCGGGTTTATTGATTTATCCGCAGGAGTTGATCGCGCTTCATGTTTGTACTGCCGAAAATGAAGCTTTTGAAATTTAAACGCGATATTTCTTGATATTGCGAATAAAATGTTACGCCAAAATCCATGTTAATATTGCACGTATTTTGCAATAAAACCAGCGGCAAAGACATAAAACCCCAAACTCTGTCTTTCCACGCTACGTAGCATTCTCTACTCTCACCGTACATTTATATTCAATCTGACCATTTCGATTCACGGCAACAAAGATCACTCGAGAGCTCTCAGCCCCAAACTTTTATCGTCTCTCTCCGTTTACGTTCAAGACCGGAATAAAACACTCCCTCACCACGGCCCCCTCGATTCTTCCTCCGCAGTTATGAGCTCTCAAATCAGTTTGCGTGGCGCTTGCAAAGCACACGCGCCGAGACTAAAACACACCCGCACGAATTTCCCCGGCGCGTGGCTCGTCCCGTTTGAAGAATTCGAATCAGATTTGAGCTTGCGGGGCTTGACGTCGCGCACAGAAGCGAGAAGACGTACACACACACGTATACTTATAACTCGCACACACGTAGACGCGCTTGAGAGATCGTGACCGGCATCTACTTCGCGGGGCTTCGGGGAAGCGACTTTCGTGGAAGGAGCGAGCGCAGATTCGCTTAACGGATTATCGCGACGTCCTAGCGGAGAGAGAGACGAGGTGAGGTATATGGAGCGCGCGCGCACTCGAGTACACTGTGTGTATATACCATGTGCATCTGTGTGTATGTCTTAAAGGGTTTGCCTGATGGGAGAACGACGTACGTGAGGGCGCAAGGTTGCAATGTGATGGGGAGAGAGAGAGAGAGAGAGAGATAAAATTCATTTTGCGAAAGCAATATTGCGCGCCCGGAGCAGAGGAAGGTATGAGTATGTGTGCGCGGGTGCTTAAAGGCGAAATTCGCTTTTATGCGCTTTTGTAATTGAGGAAGGGGGGGAGCTCGCGGGATAGAGCGAAATGAAAAGTTAAGGAGTAAATAGGAGTAGATTGATTTTACGCGCTCGCGCGGGGAAGAAGAAAGTTCGCTGCTCTCAATCGATATAATTTCAGCTGATTCTGCTTACCATGGCGTTTTATACTTGATAACTTCGCCGCCTTCGCCCAAGAATAAAAGACAAATTCCATTTTATTGAAGATAAATTTTCACTCGCCCGGCGGGAGGTGAACCGGTATATATACAGCGGCATCAACGAGCGATTTTTAACTCGCGCACGTACGAGTCTTATACGAGTCTCGTGTATCGATTAAACAAGGCCATTGTCGGGATCCGGAATTTTCCCGATTCCCAAACAATCCACGTGCCGATCGACAAAAGGAAACTTCTCCTAAAAACACTTTAATTAACTATTTCTCCTCACTTCTCCTCTAGCGAGTAAACAACTCCTCTTTCCTTTCTCTCGCCGTTAAACGCCCCTTTTCAGCGCACGAGAAGGAACAAATCTGTCTGCGAAAAAATCGACCTCCTCCGTCTTGGTTAATTCAAACTTGAGCTCCAGAGCAAAGGCGACGGCGACGACGACGTCTAGCATCCCGCTTGTAAATAGGGGCGCGCTTCGGTCGCTGGGACCCGGAAATTTCGTAATGACCTCGCCTTCCGATAAACCCTGTCTCTCTCTCACACCGAATTCCTTTCCTAATAGAAAGCGCATACTGTAACATTCTCCCTCTCTCCTGACTCTCAATTATGCATTCTTCAATTATGCGCGTCGAAAGAAACCCATAGCCTTGCCGCTGCTGCTATAGTACTGCGGGAAAAACAGGCGCGTGTACACCTGCAGTTGCGCGACGGCCGCCCAGCAGTCTACCTGCAGTGTACACGCTGCACACGTGGCTCTCTCTCTCATCCCTCCTTTCTCCTTCTGTCCCCCCTCCGACTCCTTGGTGGACGGGATCTCTACCGCCGCGCGGGAGCTCCGTGTGTGGGTTGCGCTCGCGCGTATCTTTCTCTCTCTCTCCTGCTTTTATATGAAGATAAGGGAGAGGGGATCGCGCAAGAGCACGAGGCTAGTTAGGCGGGTTAGCGTATATACGCGAGCGCGCGGGGCTATTAGTATTTATGATGTTGATGGGATTAAGTGACGAGATTGCCGCGTGTGTGCGCTCTGTGTGTGAGTGTGTATACTATATAAGCGGAGGGGATCGCGCGTTGATTATGATGACTTGCTGCTGCTGCTGGGCGAAGGAGTGTGTGTGTCGCACGAGAGTGAGAAGAGTGTATGCCCGCGTGTGTGATGTGGATCGCCGAGATGATGATTGGAGAATGGGTGACGGATGGGATTCTTTTTTTATTTGTTTGGGAACGGAGAGGTTGTGTGCGGGAGAACGCGGGGATATAGGGAGGTGCTTGATAAGTGTTATATGGTCGGTTGAGTGAAGTGTGTGGCATTGTGTAGGGCGTTGTGCGGGTATATATACAATTTGTCGATGGCAATTAGGCGTTATGATTGATGGGATGGGTTTTTTAGTCTATCAATTTATAAAAAATCTTATGTAGGTATATTATTAAATCAAAAGACTCACAATGATGTCATTGGTATAATGTTACTACTCGTCACCTAATTATTGAAACAATTCATAAATTTTGATATAAGTGAAATATAAAGCAGTAGCAATCACTTCTCATCTCAGACGCTATCAATATACAACTGCATTCCGACAGCTTTCTAAAAGCCCCCTCCACAACCCCATCCCATCCTAATTCGCGGCGATCACTCGCGCCCTCACGAGCGTGATTGACAGGACCAATCTAGCTCTCGTCCAATTGTCTCTCTCTCTCTCCCTCTCTCTCGCAAATTTTCGTCTCACGGTACGCACTGCTGCTGCTGCTATATACTGTTCTCTCAATCGGCGTCAAGGCCAGATTTGTTCCTTTGCCACTCTCGTATATATAAAATAAACTGACACGGCCTACGGAATGCACGAAGAGAGGCGAAGTTACAATTTAAATGGCATTCCTCGCGCAATGAACGCGACTGCGAGTATCAAAATCAGTCGCTATATATACATATATCAATGTATATGTGGTATTTCAATAAAAAGACGCGTGCCTCGCTCGATTTCGTCCGATATATACATAAAAAAGCGATCGCAGATAATAAAAAGACGCTCGGGCTATCCTTCTCTCGGCAAACACATTAGGCTAATTAGCAATTAGCATAAATCCGATAATAGACCGCGCGCCGGCAATTATAACTCTCTCGCGAGCGAGCTTGCGCGCAATCGAGACTCTGCTATAGTATCTTTCTCTCCCTCCCGGCACCGAAATCTCCCCTACTACCTCAGCCACCCGAAGAATAGAAAACGGTATATGGCCAGTCGATAGCTATATACTGAAGAAGCGTCGAAGAAGAAGAAGAAGTCATCCGAACTCCCGGGCCGGTGTCCCCGGGGATCGCCCATACCTATACACATATATATACGCACACATACACTATTATACACTCGGTGCAAAAAGAAACCGAGCCAACTTCGACGAGATGATGTCCCGCCATCTGGCGTCTCTCTCTCTCTCTCGTACGTGCCGGTATATACACACGCGTGCCCGTGCGATGTACTCGCGCGCGGAGTGTCCTGAGTATGGGCACACAGGCCGTACGTGCCTCGGCTGCGTAACGCGCCGATTCCTCCTGCCTCCCTCCTCTCCTATATCCCACCGGTTTATACCCGTAGCGATTTCTCGGTCGCGAGACCGTAACGCGCGCGTGCGTTCCATCCCCTGGCCGCGTGTCTATGTCTGTGTGTATATAGGCTCGAGGTCGCGAGACGTCAGTATAGGTAGGAGAGTATACAACACGCGTAGGTGACGAGGCGCATGCATGCAAGCAAGCGCGCTAGGGGATTGCAGTGCGTGCATGCCAGTCTAGCCGGCTGTGATGCTCTGGTGCAAAGGTGATGCCGCGTCGAGGGTCAGTGGAAATAAGGTTCCTGGGAATGGGATCGAGGATGAGAGGCGGGTTCTCGGATTTCGAACGGATTTCGAGGAGTAGTACTGCTGTGTATACGGTTTCGATGGGGTATAGCGGGAACGATTGGTTTTATTTATTGTAGTGTAATCGTAATGCGTGGATTAATTTATTGAACGAGCGGAGCAGACAAGTAGAGATACGCCGAATCATATTATACGCGAATATAATATTGTTAAACGATTTTACGGCCGTGCGGTTTTATCATTTTTATCATCGAACTGATAAAGAGTGTATGCGCCTTCGCGCATATATGTGCATCAATTTTTGCAGTGATAACTGCTGTGTCGCGGGTCGCATTCTCTCTCTCTCGCAGTGTTAATCGGTTAAAACATCATAAATATCGTACTTTATTACCGCGACTCTGGTGGCAATTACTTTACGCTGGTGCTGCATGTGTGACATGTCGCGCGCGGAACGATGCAATTTAGCGATGTTCTAATTAATGAACTTTATCGGACAACACTCCGAATTCTCCCGCTTAATCATTAGATAACCAGGTTCGTATAATTATCCGCGACCGAATGTGAAAGATTTTTGACGGCACACGTCAAGTGTGTTATTCGATCATCGTTGCAATTTCATTTCCATCCAACTAACGAGTCGTCTATACATATTTTTTTCTATTTTCCTCGCTGTTTTCAGGTTAATTAAGAAACTCGCGAGACAGCTCCATCCTGTAATAATTACATTACCACCAACAACGAAAATTCCGATAAGAACTACTAGCGTTCAATTATATCATACGCTTAATTACAAAAACTCGGGTACGCGAAAACTCTGCACCGACGCCTTAATTTATGCAATTCGCCATACACATACTGCGCTTGCTTCCCAAAATATTATATCAATCACGACTCTTAATCCAATAACATACTCCCGAACAGTCTTGTTCTCTCTCACTGTATATACCTATATACGAAACCGTCAGCTCCACAACGCTTGTCACCGGGAATATTCGTCCCGCCGCGCGCTCGCTTTTCACAGCGCTCGTTCGCTCACATATATACAATGTGTGTCTTCACCCACGACGGCGCGTGTCGATATTCCGATCGTGACAACGGGACGTTTTTCGCGCGATATCTCGGCAGAAAAGCGTGAACGAGACAACGAACTCGCACTCTTTCACTCACTCATACAACACATACATAGATACGAATACACACCTCTAAACACACATACACAGGCGTCTTGTTTCGTCCTACATACGTTCCTGACTCGGCGAACGTAAACGATAATTGACGTCAATTAATTTCGATAGTAATTCGCCGTCGCGCAGGCGTGTATGTCTGTACGTGTCTGCTGCTGCTGCTGTTGCACGGTCGAGAGAGAGAACGGCAATGGCAACGCACGGCGAAACGATGACGTAAGCCAATCAACGCCCGGGAATCCGAAGCGCGGCGTCTGACGATCCGACGAGCGTTCGCTGCTCTCTCGCGCATGTACGTGATGCGCGTAGAATACAGCGGCAACGGCTCGGCCGAATTGTTGTTGCCGGAAATCTGAAATATCGGGACCGAAGTAGCTATCGCATCATCGCATCGCAAGTGTCACGGCTAAATAGACTGCGGATTACCGGGATCAGCCGCCAACGAGTGCTGAAAGAGAGGAGGAGGGATAAAGGGTATAGGGGATGCGTGATTTTTGTTTGCGTGAGGTTTGTAATAAAATGGATGATAGTAGGGAGGGAGGAAGGTTTTGGAGTGAAAGTTTTATCCCATAGAGGTAGATAAAAGGTTCGGCGAGTGAGGTGCGTGCGCGGATAAATCTATATAATATATATCAAATATTTTTGTAACGAATGGCTTCGGGGCAAGCTTTCTGCTGGATTCGGAAAATATTATTTTCGTGTATGATCTATGCCGTTCTATTTTCAAGGGTATATCAGAAGCATTAAGCGAATTAAAATGTTTTTCCATTCTATACATAAAGGAAAAAAAAACGTTCCTTTGTTGGAAAGCAAACCCATTATAGCGCAATCTGCATACATCTTATAGGTATACACACGCATTTGATCGAGGCGAAAAACTTTTACCTTGTACGGGAAAATATCGGTATTATGATGTAATTGCAGAGGTGGGGCTCTCTCTCTCTCTCTCTTTTGCACAGCGTAACACCTGAGGAATTCGCGATGAGACACACACCGGGGTAATTGTTTCCCGAATAAAGAATCGATATGGCGCACAAAGAGGCGACGCCGCGCACGCGTGCGCCTGTGTATGTGTCTTATGCAAAAACTATCCGGCCGTTTATATATACGAACCGGACTTCTTTCGCATCGCCGAGTATAGACACCGGCCAATTACGGCTTTATTACGGGTATTTTCACTGGGCGATAAAATAATATTGAAACAAATTGAATGAAAATTACCTTCGTGACTTTCTTATTGATTCAGGGCGCAGGCGGAGATAGATTTAGATGGTAATGAAGAATAAATAAATTTTGAATTATTCAATAACACGATCGACGCGACCGCTGTGTAGGATAGAGGGGGGAAGTTGTAACGTGAATTTGAATTCCATGAATTCGTGCCAGAAGTTTATTGAATCAATAATAATTGTTTCGCGTCTGACTATTTCAATGTAATAATAATAATAATCGTCGCGCGATCTCATTAGTATCGATCGAGTATGTAAACCGATTGGATCATAAATCGTATGAAATTTAGCCGAGCCAGCATCATAAGCGCATACGTAAAAGAAAATATCAAAAAGTCGACTAATTAGATCACACTCGTTAATCACGTAATTAACTATAAATATACATATCCGAACCACGCTTTCACATATCAAATCAGTGCTTTGCGTGGGTCGAACTCCGTTGGAAAAAGGCATATTAAAAATGAAAATCTAATTAAACCGTTCGCATTAACCGATTGATCAATATGTACACACACATGCACGCTAAAAATCACTCAATCTCGTTTTAATTAATCATCCCCGACGATCAACCCTGCGCGGAACCATCCTAGTATAACACAAAGTCCCATCGCGCACCGGAGAAATATATAAAGGCGAAACTGCGTGTACACATATTACAGGCACTCTACGTTCTCTTGATCGATCGCTGAAAGCTCTATATACACTCGTTCGTTTGCATCATCATCTGCAACTGTCGCGTCGCCGCGCTCACTCGAAAAGCGCCATTAATTAACGAGACCGGGAGGTGAGAAAAACCGTTCAAGAGATTAAAGCCGAGGCATTGTAAAAAAGCGCGGGTCGAGACAGAGAAAGAGAGAGACATTTGAATGTAAACTCACGCCCGCTCGCGTTCTTTTTGTTTTAGCTGCTTGATTCAGAGAGAGCAGGGAGCAACGAATGCGCTCTGATTTTGCATTCGACAAGCTTGCGCGGCCGGGTATAGAGGCGTGTTTCTTATTAAAATCGTGAAGTAGGTCAGGTGTAGATGTGGTTGCGGCCGTTTGACGTGGAAATTTAAGGTCGACGGGTTAATTCGAGTCGCGCGCGCGGGCGCACTGGGCTGTAGCGGCTTCTCGAGAGGTTATTGTGCGGAAAATATTGGGACGGATCTCTTTTTTTCCTCTTTCCCTCTCTCTCTCACTTGGGTTATATATCGATTCGCTCGAGTGGAGAAATCTGGAGCAAATTTCGCGCGGGCGATAGACTATTATAATCGATTCGGAATGCGAGCGGAGGTCTGGTTTTATTTTTGATCGGGAGGAGGAAACTTCAATACTGTCCGTCGTTTACATTTTTCATGCACAGATATATATATACACACATACACCCGCATGAATGTATATACAACGTGTACGGAATTTCAGGGGGTGGTGTATATAAGCGCGCGCGAGATACAAATGGCACCCGGGAATTTTTCAAGGCGCGCGCGCACGCGAATTCGGAACGTTATTGCGCGAATACGTGTTTCTCGTGTGTCACACGGCGGAAAATGCTGTTACGGCGCGAGAGTGCCGAGACTGTGCATGATTTTTTCTTAAATATATGGCATTTTCTCGGTGTAGAAGGTACCGCATCACTCATTGCAATCGCACAGTCTCGGTTTTTGAACTGATTGTCACATTTGAAAATGTATAGTTTATATAAATTAGGCGTTAATTTTTTATCAAAATGTCACGTAATAAAACAGTATTTATAATAAAAAATTGATAAAGACAAGATATGTATGAATAATAATCATATAATTTAATAAATAGAACACGATTGTTTAATATTTCAAAAATGTATGATTAAAATAAAGATCAATGCACTCGTATATATTATGCAAATTTTCACGTACAAGTTTTATCGTTAGTATAATACATTACATCGGTTCACATATAATAATCACGACCTCCCTCAATTAAAAAACTTTTCAAATTATTAACATTAACAAAATCAATTCAAGTTTTCTAATAACGATAGCCATACCCACTCTTTAACTTAATCGCCGTTAATTAAACTACCACGTAATACCTCCACCCACCTCCCTAAAAAGAAACTCAGTTTAATAACCCACGCCTGTACCAAAACTAACCATCAAGCGCCTCATGCATGCGCACGTATATACAATGCGGATCATAATTATGCGAGCGATATCACGCTCGCTTCAACAACACGCCTCTATACATATATATACACACACGCACACATGCGTTAAAATCTGAGAGACGCATTATTTCGCTCCCACGGTGGCGGTTATTTTCCGCGACGTAACACGTAAAATCTTTACTCGTAACCAAAAGCAGCGCACGACGCGTCGCGGAAAAAGTCACACATACAGTCGCGAGTGTCGTGTGACGTGTGCGAACGTATGTCTATATATCTATAGGGGATTTTCGCGCTGCTGAGATAAGGTGTAAGAGAGAGAGAGAGAGAGTCGTTATCGTGATTGATGATCGATGCGGCTTCCAGCTTTGTGGGGATACGCGCGGAGGGGATTATCCTTATCGCCGATCGAATGCGAGAGAGAGAGAGAGAGGGAGAGAGAGACAGCGAGAGAGGTGTAATTAAATGTGAATCAGTGCAGTGTCGGTGCGAGCTGCAGCGCTTCGAGGTATTTATAAATGAGTAAGAGTTTTATTATAAGCTCGGCGTGTATATCATCGAGTAATTGGGAAAAAGTCGTCCATACGTTCGCCCTTCTATATTATACCCTCATTTACAGTCGGACGAGGTGGATATTTTGTCGATATATATTATACCTGCAGCCGTATCGAAGCGCAGCCATCGGCTGGCATCTGATAAAAAAAAACGTATTTCTGTCTCGCCCGCGGACCACTTCTCATACACATTTTTTAATTATGTATATCCAATATAGACATATAACGTGCTTTGACACACAACACACGCACGCGCGTATTATCGCATTATAATACATGCCGGAATCATTCGAGAAGACAAAGATCCTCTGAAAAGGACGCTAGAGATAAAGCCGGAACAGACACAGACACACACACACACTGTTTAAATCGCGTGGTTATACAAAAGAGATGGATCCTCGCCTATAACGCGTTCTCTCTCTCTCTCTGCTACCTATACCAGAGGCGTGACTCATCGATCCTAGCGATCCGTAACAACAATGCACGCGCCAGTAGAGTAGTCAAAGCCGCGTTCGCTCGCTCGCTTGCAGATAAAGCGAGCGACACTTGATCGAACGGGCGTGAGCGAGCGAGCGAGAGATAAGGAATTACCGACGAGCGAGAAAAGAAAGCGAGCGCGCGCGCACAGGCAGGTCTGTACACGCGGAATGAGGGAAAGAAAGAGAGAGGAAGAGAGAGAGAGAGAAAGAGAGATATGGAAGCATAATGAGAGATCGAGCCACCGCGCTCGCTCGCGACTATATACCGCGTCGTCGTAGTCTTCGGTTACGCTTTACCTCTCTCTCTCTCTCTCTTTCTCTCTCCGCATAGCGATCCCTCCTCCATTCGGCGTGCAGTATATACACAAGCGAGCGAGAGAGAAGTAAGGACGGGTTTCCGATTAAGGCCTTATAATTGACGTCTCGCCCTCCTCTCTCTCTCTCTCTCTTGCGACCCATCTCTCTTTCTCTCTTTCCACGCGGCCCCTCCTCGCTCGCGAGTCCTCGTCGTCGTCTTCGTCTGCGCGCCGCGGCTTAGTCACACGCGTCCGCAGCAGCGAAGAATGGCTGCAGCGCACAGCAGCAGCAGCAGTCGCTGGTATTTCGCGCTCGCGCGGATCAACGAACCGCGCGTCGCGACGACGCTCGCTCGCTCGCTCTCTTGCTATATCCGTCTTGTTCTCTTTCGCATTGCTCGCGGCTCACGCGCCCTCCCTCGCTGCTGCGGTACTCAGACGAGAGAGGAGAGCTTTAAAGTTTCCTCGAGACGCGCGCGTGCGTGCTTGCAGCGAGAGGAGATGATTTTTTAAGGAGGGAAAGGGGGAGAGGAGTGGAGGAGCTGAGGAAAGAGCTTAATCTTGGGAGGAAGAGAGAGAGAGGAGGGGGGAGGTCGTCGATGATCGAGATGAGGAGCTTAGTGGCGGCGGCGTCCTTTTAGAGTCGCGGAAGCCCGCGATTTTAAAGTGAAATCCGCGGGGCAGAGGGGAAGGAGAGAGGGAGGAAAGGAGGGAGAGGATTGAAAAAGGGCGCGGAGTTTTAATGGAGAGAAGTCGGAGGTGTGTCCTTAACGGGCTTCTTGTTTGAGTTCTATTGTTTGGTGATGAGGGCGAGGGGCTTGGGCGGGCTGATCAGTTTGTAATTTAATTTCTCAAAGATCCTCGAAATGATTGCTTATGGTGAAGAGGAAACTTATACATCTTTATCTTTTCGTCGAAACTATATAACGTGTATATTATTGTAAATGTAAATTATTGAAAAAAAGTCTCTTCTATTTAAAAAGTTTATACGGTATCTTTTCAATAATCTAAGACAACTTTAAAGGAAATTTTAGTTCCACCAAGATAGATATGAAGCCCCAGAGCTCCATCATTAAAACATTCTTATAATTCACCGCAATCGCGTCGTTCGTTCAGCCCGCAAAACGGATTCACCTCGCTTCTCTCTCCCTCTCTCACCTCCCACGCGCGAAGCGTCTGGCAATGCACTATAGGCGAGCCTCGCGCAGACGGAATATATCGATGGCGCGTCTGATAAAATCAATAACAGCCCATATATACACACTCGCTGCCACCGCGACTACTACTCTCTCACATGTATATACATCACGTATAGAGGCAACACACATCGAGCGCGCATACCGCATAACCAACCCCAACGGAAACGTACACCAATTGTCAATAGCAAATTGGGCCTTTCAAGCGCCCGCCTGCCCGCCCTCGCGTACACCTATTAAGCACACAGCTTTCGCCGGAAAGAGAAACACGATGAAAAAGCTCGCGCGTGTATTATAAGAGGGAGGGGGAGAGAGAGAGGGAAATAGAGATACATAAGCAGCAGCAGAGGCAACTCTCCTCGCCCCAGCTCTCGCGTCGACGCAACGCCGGCATTGACTAAGTGCTCCGAAACATTAAGTCCCTCATTACGCGGGCGTAGAGGGAACTCCGAGGACGCCGACGCCTCTCCCTCTCATATATAGACATACATATATGCACATATGTGTACTGCGCGACGCTGGCGCACGTACGGCAAGCTCTGGGGAGAATTAGCGTTTCGATTTGTAAGGAAATTGACGGAGACGACGAGGGAGGCGGAATGATTCTGCCAAGATTGCACTGCCTCTGGGACGTATGGTTTTATGCGCGGAAAAGGGGGAAGGGGGACGGAAGAGACAGACGGGCTTGCGTAACTGCGCGGATTCCTTATAACGAGTTTGCAGGGATGCACCGCGGCGAGGGAGTAATCGATTAATAGAGTCGTCGTCGACGACGGAAGCGTATGAAGAGAGGATGCTGAATGAGGTGGAGAGGTTGAGGTTTTTGTTGCAGTGATACCGGGGAACAATGATATATAGCTCTCATGCATTAATGATTTTTTCATAAGTGTTGTTTCTGTGTGTGGGTTTTTTTGTTTCGTTAGATTGCGTGGGAATGCTGTTATTTTAGCGTGCAAGAGGCGAGGTTGTTGATTTAGAGAACAATAAAGCGCAATAACAAAGTAAACTTTATTTTATGCAAAAACGATAAAAATGAAATGTAAAAGAAAAGAAAATGTTGCGAAAATAATTGAAACGCGTTGCGCTTTAAAAATATATGTCTGATGAGTAATATGTCCGCGTGCATCTACCGGAGATAAAATAACCAATTTTATTCTTACTACTCCACTTTGTCAATTTTTATTTTGATTTCGTTATAACTGCCTATCGGAAAAACACATTAAGACGATTTTTTTTTAGATGAGCGCTTATACATTGTTCTCGACGTATATAAAAATACGGCCGTGATGTTCAATTAGCGCGAACCTGCGTGTAGCAGCATTTTTTCCCAGTATTCTAAATTTACCCGAGCGCGGGCGAAGAAATAATATATTCTCAATTTTACAAACCTACCGGCGAATCCGGCATATGTACGGCGACTCGTGATGCAACTTTAAGTGGGCCTTTGAAATTATCATCGTATAGCTTTTAATTTTACATAGGGGAATACAGAAAAAGAAAATATAAGAATCGCATTGTTGTAAACCTGGAGGAGACAAAACAAATTTAACAATAAACCCGCGTGTAGTTACCAACATATAAACTCGATGATTTATACATCAAAAGTGTTACACACCGGCACGGATTAAAACGCGTATTTTTTTCGGTCCCTCTCTCGAAAAATGACCAATACACGGGCGCACGAACGTTTTTTTCGAAACCAACCCTTAGAACAACCGGAAGCAGCGGCAGCAGGAAGAACAATACGCGCGCTCGCGGGCAAATGCACTCGCGGCTACAAAATACTTTTTAGAAATCGCTTTTTCTGACTCACTGGGTCATAAAACACGGGGGCCGCGCGGCTCCGTTGAAATCCTCGTGTTTATTTCATACGCGTACGCGTACGCTCCCACTGCCCGGCTATATATCGAAGGTCTCGTGTATGTGTGCGCGCGCGCGTGCGAGCGTTTCATCTGCATTTGTTGCCCCGGCCGTAAAATCTGATCCTCCTCCGTGTATGTACATCGCTGCGGAGGAAAAAAATTTTTTAATTTTCCGTACGCGGAAATGCAGAGAAACGCGCTCTCACGTTCCTCACAAACGCGCGTGTATTGAGAGAGAGTTTTGGAAAAATTAGCACGGCCATTGGAATATTTCAATAAAGTACCATAACTCACTGTATGCGTGTATACGCACCGGAAAGGAGAGGGAGAGGAAAAAAGAGGGCAAAATAGTAGCGCGTGCGGTATGACCCTTGGCCGGACCCGCGGCGTATATACGACGCGAAATGCTGGACAACCGTAAAAATGGAGCCATTCGCCCGATTTTCAGCCCATAGTTTGCCGTCCGCGTATAGGTATATATGTACACAGATACACACACACACTCGTTTTTTTTAGCCTGCGGCATGCGGAGGCAATATCTGCCAGTCTATGCGTTATAAAACGGCGTAATGGCCGCGATGGTCGCGCAAATGTTATAATCCTTCCTTTCTGTCTCTCTGCGTAGCAGCTTTTTTTTGTTGCCGGATGCTCGAGAGGCGTATGGTTTTAAACGACGCGGGTGTAGAGAGAGGATCGCCGTCACAGTAGTAACGAGCAACGATGGCACGACTTCGGGTCAGTGCGTGCGAAAGAGTGAGAGAGGATATATATCGGCGAAGATTGCGATTGCTACGTGGCGGATGTCCGGTGAAATGTCGTAGTTGTGAAATCTACGGGGTGAAAGGAGCGAGGATGTGATTATTGGTATTGACGTGGTTCGGGATTTCGAGAAAATTGTGGTTTCGAGTTATTTGCTGTAATTATGTTTGTGGATGTGTAACGTCGATTGATATTATTGACGTGTTTCGTTGGAGGGAATAAAGGTGGGAATTCGTAATCGAAATCCAATAGAAAAATGAAGAATTAATTATTCATTTTCTCCAGCTGCATTCGCGTAACCTGTTCTACATTGATGTAGTAATAAATACTTCCTAAGTTTAAATCGAAATATTGATTATCACAAACATATTCATTTGCAGGAAATCGTATTTCCAATGGTTTTAAATTCAATATTACATGTAGCTTTTTAAAAATTGATATCTTCCTGTTATTAGAATATACATTTATAATACAGTTCGACAAAAGATGAACGATAAATTATGTGTTCACTGTAAGTAAGAATAATCATTATTATGAAACATTTATCGACATCGGTTATATTAACAAGCAATTTTCTTGAAATTAAATAATCATAATTGCCCTATTTTCAAAGTAACGCTTGCATCATTAAGCTATAATTTCTTTTTCAATAATTCATCGAGTTTAATATGGGCAATCAGCTGTAAAAACCTCTCCAACTCATTAAAATTCTAATTACCAAACTACAATTCCACCCAACAATCAAAACATGCACACAACACATATACGCGTAAATACCCCCCCGCGGAATTGTTCTAAAACTCTAATGAACATTGGCAGCTGATACGAGTTCCCTGTGCTTCCGAACAATAACTCTGTGCGCTCACTCAATTCAAAAACTGGAAACATCCCGGCACTTTTCACTTGTCAACCTCGGCTCGAATTTTCCCGCAACTTTCCGCCTCCTCTCAATTACCGCGTAGTTCGCTACCGCGTGTCAAAAGCAAGTTCAATGGCAACGACGCGGTGACAAAGTTTCGCATTATACTTTCTCCGGTGTGTAGGTATGGTATAACAGGATGCGCGCTCACGGAAATTATGCACGCGCGGCGAGACGAGATCGACGCAACGCATCAGCGCGCGCCAGCGGTGCATGTGCATAGGGCGACGATGGATTCAAATGGTAATGCCGCCGACGCCCGACCGTGAAAACTAAGCGGGGAGGCGGCGACTGTTGTAAGGTTGTATGCAGTGGTAGTGAGAGTTATTAGAATGTAAAAGTTATGTCTTTATAGTATGTTAATTTGTTTTTCGTTTGATTGTTAATTGATAATGATTTGTTAGTTAACTGACGACTGCACTAAAGTACTATTTTCGATTTCCAATTAGTCAATGTTCGAAATCTACATTATGCTAATGAAATATCGATATATCATAATTACTCTTAAATTGCAATAACTATCTTTACAATACGAAGCTTTTAAACTATATGCCAGATGCATCACCTTGGCCACTTTATTTCAGGATCGCGGCTTAATTAATTTAAGTACTTTGCGCAAAGAGACCCAAAAAAACAATTGTGAAAGGTTTCCCCCCGCCGTGGCATTTTTTTTCGGGTGCAGCGCGGCGGCGCGCGGCAAAAAACCTCTCGCGCCCCTCGTCGACAAATCTCGTTCCTTCACGCATCTATTCCGACCGTCGACAAAGCCCAAAAATAACACCGAATGCCCCAGATTTTTCTCCGCGGCGGCGGCTAACTTTCTCATTACCCCCCGACAAATGCCCCGAAAGAGTCTCAAGAGGCCGATCGACGACGACGTTAAAGCAGCGGCGCGAGCAACGGACTCGCTCGCCGGTAATTGTCGGAGCGAATTCTGCGAGCGTCTTGGGAATACCCGAAATTCCTAAATATGCGCTAAAAAGCCGGAGTCGATTGCGTCTAAATTAGAAGGCTCGTTTGGAAGAAAAAAAAACTGGTGGCGATTTTTAATTTATCGTTATAACGTTGATTGATAAAACTCGCTTTTTTGTTGGCTGTATTTTCCACGAGTTTTTTTTAATGAAAATAAATGTTTACTAGAAAAGAGGTGGAAAAAATTGAAAACTGCTTTACGCGTGATAATTAACGCAGCAATATTCGAAAATAATAATAACGGTGAAATGAAAAAATTATAACAGCTGTTCAATCACTACGCAATATTACATCAGCTTGCGTTGCGCGAGCGTTTTTGAGAAAACAGCGGTATATTTTTGGAAAAATGAAATAACGAATATCGAAGTGATATCATTACACAGTTAACATTTGGAAAAATACAAATCACGCGAGCATGTTAATTTTTGGTGGCATTTCGTGTACGTATGCGGTATGTGTGTTGGGACAAAGTGTATTTTTAAAATCAATTCCCTACAATATTGGAATATTCGTCGTGAAAATTTGGTTTTTACACGCGCGTTTGCGCGCACTCTCTCTCTCTCTCTCTCTCTCACTCTCTCACTCGTCGAATGTTTATGCGCGAAAATTGCTACGGCAGGATATCCGAGATACACAAAGTTATTCAAAACAGAAATTCGGATATGCGCATATTTAAGATATTCAGATATACAAATACACACACGTACACGCATACACACATAAATATACATACGATAAATTTGTAACAACACAATCATATCGCGCCATCGCCATAATGCCAGTACACACGACATATATATAACTCACGTGCATTTTCTTCGGACAAATTACTTTTCAACGGCGCACTATGGCTTCGCCCCATACCGACAGCTGTCTCGATATGTGTGCTCTTACGTAACGCATCGCGAGATACGTCTCTACATCATTTTTAGTAATAAATTCGAGAAAAGCCTTCACATATCTCGAAGAATATTCGCCGCGCAGAATATTCAATCCATCAATCGACAGTGCAGCCTGTCACAATAATCTCGAGAATAAAAGAATAACTCGAGAGCTTCCATCTTCAACTATACTCGAACGCTATCACTCAGCCACTCGAACGTATAATTCATATGCAGACCATCAGTCATTTAATACGTTCTCGTAACGAGACCGTCCACACAGAAAATTAAAAAAAGAAAAAGAAGATTATGTACTCACCGTAATCAGGACGAATGACGGCCTGGACGGCCTGCTCGTTCTTCTTGCTGCGTATGACCGGCTCGCCTAGGATCGTGAAGTTCCTGGGTCCCACGCGGTTCACAAACACAAGATACACTTTACCCCTCTTGATATTAGCGCGCACCACTCCGGCACTATTGTCACGCTGCTGCTGCTCCTGTCTGGAACCTCCTCTGCCTGCACTACCACCACTACTACTCATCGCACTACTCCCGTCCTCGTTATTGTAATAGCTCTCCTGGCTGCTGCACATCGTGGATTTACCGGGCGCCGCCTTATCCCGGAAGTGCAGCCTCACGCTGTCGTTCTTCTGCAGGGGCAGGAAACCCGGCTGGCTCTTGTACACCTGGCGTACCTCGAAGGTGACGGCGTAATTCGACCCGGGCGCCCTAGCCGAGGACATGCTACGGGCCTTGCCTTCAAATACAGTAGGCGCGAGGTAAGCCCTGTTACCCACGTCCATATCGGGGCACCAGTTGCGCCCGCGGCAGGTCTGCCGGGCCCGGCAGCGTCGGCGCTGCTCCCTCGGCGAGTCCGTGCGCGTGCGGTTGCGCGCCTGGCGCTGCTGCTGCTTCAGCGATCGCACGATTCGCGCCCGTTCCTCCTCTGCCATCAGTACCGGCCCGTCGCCGTCACCACTCGTCCGTCGCTGTCTGGCTAGCAGACGAGCCTCTGGGTTGTTCCAGGGTAAGATAAGACCGTCGTTCTGACGGCGATGCCGGGTAGCCTCGTGGACGACGCTAGTGCCGAATCTACCGGTACCACCGTCGTCGCGGTTCACGCCGAAGATCATCGTCTTGCCGTAGTAGTAGTCGTCGGGGTAGTAGTAACCCATCGGCGGCCTTGGCGTCGTTCGCCTCCAGCCGGCTGACGACGACGAGGTGGCGAGGAGGCTATCGGCCGGGGCGAGGGCCCAGCAGCAGCCGCTCAGGATCCCGGCGAGGATCAGCGACGACGACCACATGATCGGAATCGAGCCGATTCGTCGATCTCACCGCTCGTCGATCGTCGGCCGCCTCCGCCCCGCTCTCACCCGCGGCCCACCAATCTTGCCGCCCGTTGTATTATATACTCCTCTTGCTCTCCTCGTCGATATAGCCCTCAATTACTATATTACTAATACCGCGTTATAACGACGCGTCAACGTTAGCAATCGACGGCTGGTTTGAGGATAAATATACACACATATACACACACACACTTACGCACAGTGCAACTGTGCGGGGAACAGTTAATCGCGGCCGCGACGACGACGACAGCGGCGATGCTGCTGCGCGGGGTTTCGGGGTGGTCTCGACTCGCGGAGCGCCGCCGCCGGCTTGCGCCTCATTTTGCCTGCTGCCCCCCCGCGCCTTCCCCACCCAACGTGTGTGTGTGTGTGTCTGTACGTGTACGCGTGTGTGTGCGTTCGGCTTTCGCTTTTTTACCGGGCCCCTCTCTCTCTCGCTCCTCTTTCCTCTCTGTCTTTCTCTCGCGCGCGTTCGCGGCGTCTCAGACTGCCCGTGACTTCGCGGCGGCGGTGGTCGCTGATGCCGCTCCGGCCGAATTCATCTTCCCTCCTCTCCTCTCTCTCCTTCTACTCTCCCGCCGTGTACGGAACTTCGCGGGCGCGTGTGCAGCGTTCTCTCCTCCTCTCTGCTCCGCTCGTATTCCTCTCTTTAAATACCGCGAGCGCGCGACTTGCGCTCTCCTTCTGTTGCTGCTGCTGTATAGCTACTTGCTCCTCGTAGTTCCTCTATGGAATCCGCGATGACGCGGCCGGCTTCCGATGCCCATTAATTCCCACCGGACGAGCGGGCAATGGTGCTTCTGCTGCTGTTACGACGTTGGGTACCGGAGGTGCGCTGGTGCGACTGCATTGCCACCGCCGCGGTGCAGGCTAGTAGTATGCCGCGCTTACTCTCTGTGACCGTCGTATTGTTGCTGCTGTTGTTGTCCTCCTCGGGCTGCTCTTGCCGGCTGCTGCTCGTCACGCGTGAAAACGGCTCCGGACTGCTGCTGCTGCTGCCGGCTGCTAGCTGAGTGTCGTTCACCGTGGGTAGCTGCTGATGCACCTGCTGCTGCTGCGTCGTCTTCGTCTTCTGCTCGCCGCTAGCTCGCCCCGGTAGCATCATGTGTCCTTAGGCCGGTCCACCGTGTCCGAATGCCCTACACACTAGCACGCGGCGCGTTTTTTTTTCTCGTTCTCCTTATCACGCGCGATCTCTCTCTCTCTTTTATCAGCTTTGAACTCTACTCTTTTTCTCCTTTGGTCTCGCTCGCCGAACGACTTTTGGAGAACGGAATCATCGGCACAGATACGTATAAACACACAGATATACACAGAAAAACTATATATATTATAATATCACTCGCGCGTGCGCTTCTGCAGCCGCGACCACTCGTATAAAGCACAACTCGACATTTTTAAATCCCCGCGGCCACCACGTGCTGCTGCATCTTTCTCTGTACCTCAATATCTCACTCCACCTTGTTATCTCTCCTCGTCCCGCGACAGCACATCGAAGCGCAAATGATCACAGAAAAAAAGTAACGACGCTGTTCCTCTTCCTTTGAACTAAAAGTAAAGGAAGAAAAAAACGAACTGTTATCAGCGACAGCGCCCACACGTATATATGCACTGCGTGTTGTATTTAGTATACCGAACACTCTGCAGTGAGAGAGAGAGACACACAGAGCCGCCTCGTGCGTGCCGACGACGACGGAGAGAGCGCGGGCAAAGCTCGGGCGCGCGCGGCGGTTCAAATTAGACTGAGCGGGCCGCGGGCGCACGGCCTGCGCGGCCGGCCGCCTCGCGAGCGCCGAGCCGCGGACGCCGCGCGAACCTGCGCGCGCGCACGCGAGAAGTAGCAGCGGAGTGTGTGAGAGAGAGAGAGGGATGACGGAGACGACGAAGACGACGAGTGCGACGAGTCGCTTTCGGTAGTGGTATTATACGTAGTGCGGTAGTTGTAGTAGTAGTGTCGACTATATGCTATATAGCGAGAGGGCATAGAGAATAGAGAGCGCCGGCAGCCGTGCGCTGTTCCTTCCTTCCTTCCGCCCTCTCCCTTTATGCCTTGTGTGGCTATGTGTGTGTGTGTATGTATAAGGATCGTTTTTTTTGCCAGGGAGTTCTTAATTCTTCTTCTTCTTCTTCTTCTTCTTCTCTCTTGGCGTGTATCCTTAATTCGTCCTTTCGACGCTGATTCGCGTGCGTGAATGTGTATAGGGGAATAGGCGAGTGTGCGCCTTATCTGATCGGACTGTCGCGTGTTCGCACTTTCGCGCGCTGGCGAGCCGTTTGTAGCCGCTGCTGCTGCTGCTGGCTTTTTATCGGGCGAGTTTTACGTTTTAATTTCCCCGTCGAGGGACGACGATGAGGCGCCGCCGCACGTGTATATGTTATAAGGTAAGTCTGTATAGGAGCCCACGCGCGTTAGCCGGGATTCGTCGGTTTTGAATTTCTCGCGCTTTCAATTAGTCGAGAGAGTTGGGGCGATAGCTGTAAAAAGTGAAATTAATACTCGAACCGAGGGAAACTTACTTTCGCTGCGATCTGGGCGGTAAAGAGGAGCGAGGATGTAAATTGTCGAGGATCGATGAGTTGATTGATTATTGTAGGTGTCCTTTTTGCGGGAGGTGGAAGTGTATAGTGGTGATTATAATTATGTTAAAGTGGCGGATTTGAGTGATTCAGTTTTAATTGCAGGAATGATAATTGTTGTCTAGTATTATCGCCGAGCGATAAGGATAAGATTGATCGCGTGTTTTGTGATTTATATCTGTTTTATTATTAAGTATATTTTTGTCAGTGTTAAAAATATATTTTGATTGCAGAGAAGAAAAGTTGCGTTAATTTATCGAAGGGATATCACTCGGCTTTTCGTGAAATACTATGTAGTGTGATAAATTATCAGACACCATGTGTTACGGTAATTACACAAACATTATGGCTCATTAAATTGTCTGTTAATGTATTATTTTGACTCGCGCGCTGTGTGTTTTTGTAGAATTGAAGTACGGCGCGATAGAGAGATCTTGTGTTTGGTGAAGATATTTTTGGATGAGTTTTAAGTTCGACCTACGGGCTTCCATCTCACTGCTAACATGTGCGGAAAATCGTTAAACTCGAAGTGTAAACACAAATATAGAATCTAGAAAATAAGAAATGTCTCTATAGTAAACACTAGAAAAAGCGTCGGAGGGAATAAAAAAGAGTTTGGAAAATAAACACCCGCGATACTAAAGTAAACTCGACTATCCCATTGTAATTTATCGGAGAGTTCAAGTACAATTAATACTCGTGGATTTATTTTAAAATTATTATTTTTATTATCAACTGAATCAACTCTATACTCAAGATTCGAGTAAGCGATTGACTAATCCTCTATAAATACCAAATGAGCAACTATATTATACTGCAGGCTATATAAGAAATAGTTCAATTTATACTCTACTTCATTCGATAAGGACTGCACAGTGCAATGACTGCAGGAAAGTGCCGTTTGGCAAACGATTTGCTTACAGCGATTTATCGCTGATGATGAATTGGCAAATCAAAAGACACACGAAGGAGAGAAAAAAAGAAGAGAGTCTCAATTCGAGTCGCGCATGTGAAAATACGCTCGCAGACAATAAAAATAAAGGGTTTATAGTCGTCTCAGGCGTAATCTCATAAATTCAATTCTCAGCGCAAGCCGCGGCGCGCCGCTCCAGGAGCGGGGAAAAGAGAAAGAGAGCTAGCTCGCGCGAGCGCGTAAAGACGGATTTTCCCATGCCAGATAAACGCGCGCCATTTGCGAATCAATTTGTTGGGATTGGAACGGAGCGCGAGCGCGCGATTTTTCTCTCATTTTATCTAATATATCGACGCTCACGCGTTCTCTCCCTCCCACTCTTTGTATATGTGTGTATAATTGCGCGCATTAAAGGCCGCGCGCGCGGGACGCGGTGAAAAGGTCTCCGCTCGGCCGCGAGAACGAAAATGTATATATAGATATACATAAATATGCAGAGGCACTCGGTTTTGAATAAATCGCGCTCGGCGTTCTGTCATTTACTTTCCGCTCCTGTAATACAATGGGAGCTACACGGTGTCCGCTCGCTACGGCAAAGTGCATTATTCGTTCGATTAAGCGCGAAAAACATTTCGTCCCGACTATGAGTTATTATCTTTTGCACGAGAATTCATTGTGCTCTGCGTATTGCGCGCGAGCGACAGAAGATTTTACGCGGCGTTTTTGTGTATATACCGGTCGAGCGGAAAAGAAAAAGCAAAATATCGACGTCGGTGCGCGTTGGCGTCAGGAATTGTTTAAATATATTTCGGGCGAGGTGTTAAAGACGATGTCACGTTCGGAAGCGCCGGCGGCGGCTTGATATGAAAAAAAAAAATGCATTAACATACAAGCGCGTCGCGAGAGTATTTGAATGTGGATCTGCTGGGAATATTAATGGTGCGGGCGTATGTTTTGAACATTAACATTTTCGCATTGCGATTGAAATTATAATGATACGAAAAAGGTTCGGAAATTATTCCGTTCCTCGTTATTTTCCAAGATTATTACTCCCGAATTCTCGGAAATTATTTACCATAATAACAATGCAAATTTATTTTATAGGGGAAACATTTAGATATTTTTACATTGATTTATTTTAATGTCCAATTCCGTTGTTTTAATCAAATAAATTTATTGAAAATAAAATTAATTCATTTTGCAACAAATATTTTGTTGGAAACTTCCACATATTACAAACCTCGAAAACCAAAAACATTTAAATTATATTCCCAATAACTTAGACATTAAACGACATTCCCACAGATCCCACAAGAAGAAAAACAAAAAGACAAAACGAAATACCAACCGCCTCGCCGATAATTAAGATGCAACGGGCAAAATCAAAAGTCACATCGGCGCGGCTACGATTGCGGGTGCGAGGCCCAAAAATAGAAAAATCAAGCCTCACCGCTCTCTCTATATATACATATACCTCGAGAAGAATCTCCGTATAGGACCATAGCCGCGTGGAGAGGCAGTCTCCGCGCGTTGGGCACCGGGCGCGTTGTATAAATTATAAAGCGATTTCAGGGCTCATTTGAAGCGACACGCGCGCGCGCTCGGGCCCCCGCCGGCGCGAAAGGTAAGGTGACCGAGCGAGAGAGGCGCCCGCGCGTTCACACCCGGCAGCAGCGGCCTCCCGTCGTGGATTTGAAAACGGTGCGGTAAAGGAGACAGTTTAGGCCCATTAGAAGGGTATTTATGGATTGCTGCTGCTGCCCGAGAGAAAAGAGAGAGAGAGAGAGTAAGCCAGCTAGTAGCTGTGTATATATACACCGCGCGCGCATGCAGCCGAGCGAGTACACATCGCGTGGAAAGTGAGAGTAGTGTAACTAGAGTGCGTGTGTGTATATAGAGAGGGAGAGAGGGAAATTTGATTTTTTTTTGGAGGAGGAGTTTTTTGTTTTCGGACGGGTAGTGTGTGTTTGGTGTAGCGTGGTAATCGATTTTGAGGTTGAATGCATAGTTTGGTGGTGCGGGATTATTCAATTTGAGGTGGGGCGAATTATTTTTTTAATTGAAAAGATTCGGAATTATTAATTTTTCCGAAAGTTCAGTGAAATTTATAGATGGGATATATTTTGGAGCTCTTTGATTATATATTGCGAAGTTTGGGATATTAATTTTGATTATGGAAAATAAATATTTTCAACCAACGGAAATACAACGATTGGTATATATAGATATTGGATTTACTTAATTAAAAGTTAAAAACTCGAACTTTTGATTTACAAAGGTTGAAAAGTGATAGTTAATTTTATTTTTTGTGATTTCTACAATGTATATCATGAAACGTATGCATTGCAAACTAATGTAATTAACTCTTTTAATTTAACAGTTCTTTCATTTTATCAATAATAAATTATTCCCATCATATCTAAATAATTTAATTGTTTGCTTTTAACATGTTATTTGAATCCAATACTTATAATTAAAAATTCATTTACAATATTCCTTTGAAAATTCCAAATACAAAAATTTTCCATTAATTATTATTTTTTTCTTTATAAAAAAACAAATTTTTTTTTTTTGTCAACTCACAAAGCTTACGAATTTCAGGCAAATTATTTGCCGAGAAATAGACAGCCACGCGTATTCAGAAGTCGAAAGTACGGTAATTCAATATTTACACGGGGCGCGTGCAAGCGGGGCACAAAAGGATTTATACTATGTATGCTTAGGAAGCTGGAAATGAATGAGAGTATTTTGTATCTGAAAATACAGAGCTGGCGCGTGAGACACAGTCGCCGGCGCATACAGCGCCAAAGAGAGAGACAGAGAGAAAGAGGGAGAGTAAAGGCAGAGCGTATACGAGGGGGATGGCGAAGAAAACGACGCAAGAGAGAGAAAGGGCGAAAGGCAAAAGCAATGGAGCGCACAGTGACATTCGGCTGCAAAAGGGGACGACTGCTACGACGACGACGACGCCTCGTCTATTCATGGCTGCCGGCACGCGACTTACATTATGTATGTTAACCTAGACTCTCTCTCTCTCTTCCATTCTCCTACTCTCTCCCTCTCTTATATTTCCGAAATTTTGTCGTCTTGTAAAATATTGGCGGTGCAAGAGAGCAACCGCATCGACTACGACAATTCGAGCCGATTAAATTTCATGAGGCGACGAAGATCAATGGACGAGTGCGTGTGCATTGATAATTGAGACCCCGGGCGGACTTTAAATTGACGACGGGCTGATTTAAATTGAACGTTAGCGCGTATAAGTGACGCGGCGGCTGGCCAGCGTTATCGAATTAATTCGTTAAAAGTTCGATCGATTGACTTTCAAAGTTGATTTTAAGATCAAATATTTTGTTTCTTTTTTCGTCAAATAGAGGGGAAAAAATCTGTTATTCTAGGGGTTATCGTAGCGTACACGCGGAGTGTATACCGATTTGTCGCGAATTTTCGGATTCCGTGCGTTCGGTCGGTCGGTTGGAATACCCTGGCGTATCCATTCATGAAAATTCTGTGTGGACTTTTATATATACGTATATTTTTGTATATGCTCGTGCGCGATCCTGCGTGTATGCAAATACCTTGAAACGCGTATGAAAAAAATATTTCCAAAGTGTACTTGACAGCTTTTTTTACAGGCTCTTCGATAGTGACACAAGTTTGGAGAGAGCGGAGTGAAAAAAAGGAAATTCGATTTCAATTTTTAACCATGCGAATATGCATCTGACATTTTTCGAAAATCCGAACACTTTATTTTTTCAGTGATTTAAATAATAGAAAAAAAGCTTTTATTTTTAGTGTTGCGCAGTTTAAAAGTAAATAAATTGGTTATTTATAACAGTGCCGAGTGGTGGATTAAAATGGCCGTATGAAAGTGACATTTTTAATCGAGCAAAATTGGCATTTACGTTTATATAATATTAAACAGTTTTATATTTAATTTTTCATATACAAGATAATTTTACATTGAGAATATTGAATTATTATACTATTCAGATATAGTTTACTGTACACTTTATTGTAACAACATTTTTCCATGTAAATAAAAACATTGATATGGTTCAAGTTAATAAAGTTCTTCTCAAAAGAGAAATATGTTTTATATACCACCGCAATATTTAAAATAACGGTTTATTTATTTTCATACATCAATAAAACCCAAGCTTTTCAATCAAACAAACAAACCGCATTCCCAACGTACCTGCTCCCATATGTAAAATTCCAACACCTAAACATTCATCCTCACTTCCCCAAATATTTTCCAACACACATATATATTCCCAAATCCTGAAAAGTTATTGCACTCGTCTCTACAACTCCCTCTCGCCTCTCTTCCGTAAAACTTCTCTCTCCGCAAAGCTAAGCGCGCAATCTGCTCCGAAATTAAAAATGAAGAGGATGCGTCGGCGTCACCGTCCACGTCATCTCTCTTACTCGGAAAAAGTTTTCGACAGCACATATACAGCCCTGCAGCATCGATGGCAACGGTGTCAGTGGCGACAAATATATGTTTTGTGCGCATATATACGGGGGGAGGGCACATGCTGGGCGAAGCTTTCTTCCTTCTCTAATAAGACTCTACCTCCCGCGCGCTCTGGCTTATTTTTCGACTTCCGGTCAAACGGGTCTCGGGCGCGTGCGCTCCTACTCCCCTCTCTCCCTTTCTGCAACACCACACAGGGATGCTTTTGTACGCGCGCGCGAGCGGGCCCTGCACGAGAGGGAGAGAGAGAGGAAGAGCACCTGGCACGCGCCGAGACTCCTGAGACGTCTTTATGTACCGGCGCAGCGCTTGCTCGCGCCCACTCTCTCTCTCTCTCTCTTCCTTCCTTCTCTCTCTCTCGCTCCGTCTTCTTCTTTTTCACGCTACCTCTCTGTCTCTCGCTGGTGTGTGTATACCTACGTACACACGCGGTGGTGGCCGGCGACCTACAACGGCGCGCACAATCATATCCTTGGCTTTTATGGGCTCACTGTGGCCCGTGTTACGGTCGTTTATCTTTTTCAATTATGTCACTGACTAACTACAGTTGCGCGCTCGGGAAAATGCGCCGTTCTTCTCTCTCTTTCTCTCTCTCTCTCTCCCCTCCCTGGCTTCGGCGCTTCTTGTTGGGTTTATACCTACCGGGTGCTGCGATCTCTTTCCGTGTATTTCTCTCTCCCAGCGTGAATACAATAAAATTTACTGGTTCCTTAATGCTCCGACTGTGCAGCGCATGGTGGCCACAGAGAGAGAGAGAGAAGAGCTTTACGAGCGGCTTTACAAGATTAGGAATTTAGGCTTCTGCCCGCGTGGCTGTGCTACCGCCGCATTTAATGTGTCCATTCCGATATAATTAACGGTAATGATTGGATAATTGACGCCGCGCGTTTATAGGAAAGCAATTGAATTACGCGGCGAGTGGAGCTGTGGTATAAGGATCAGCCGGGCATTAGTGCGCGGCTATAGTGTTTTGTGAAATCCAATGAGTTGAGAATGAGTGGCGATTAATTTTTAGAGGTTTCAATGTTGGTGGGACGTATAAGGTAAGGTTGAAATTTGCGTGCAAGAGGAATGGCGAGGCGTATAGTCTTTCAATTTTAAAAGGATGAGTTAATTAGGCTAGAGTAAAGAGGATTCTAAATCAATTCCAGCCGTCTGATGAAATTATAGGAAGGTACCTTCGGTAAAAAGCAGTGTAAGTGAACTTTGCTTTAAAAATTGGATTTTTTTTGTCTACCAACGAAAAAGGACAATTTCTCTTAGATTTAAGGAAATTTCGTAGAGTATAATATAGGTTCAGGATAATTTTAATTTTTACAAACATTATGAAAACTTTCCGAATAAGTTTTATAATTATCATATCGGCTATATAACTATATTCAAAGTGTGTAATATATGTACCTACACTTGCACAGAAATAATGGGGAAAATTCGGGATGCTACATAAGGGTATTCACGGCTAACCTTTTTTTAGATCGGAGTTTCGATTTTTAATATCGCCCTCTTTTCCACTAACGCAGTTAACTCTTCGAGATATTTTTAAAGACAGAAAAAGTTCAAACTGTGTTTCAGATAATTTAATAAAAGCTCGAATCACGCTTAATGAAAGACTAACATTACGACTCTATCGATTTACATTCTCTAAATTTAACGTGGGGCATCCTTTTACCTTCTATACCATATCCCTCGATCGACATTCATTACAAATGCCGTATTCGCCGAAACACTCCCACAATTAATAATAAACTTACAAAGAATTTTAATAACTCACTATATAACGCAACGCACCGCCATGGCGAACGCAATCATAATTTTTTTTACGCACACGCCCTCTCACCGCTACATAATACAGAAATCGAGCGAGCGCGCAGAAGCAACCGAATCGAGCTCTCCCTCGTATATATGTATATATATACTATATAGCCACCGTACTAAAAACGAAAACGGTATATAAAGTAAAATAACGCGCGGCGGCGGCGACTCCATCCTCTCCGCGCAACATTAGCTCTCTCTTCCTCTCTGCGCGTTTACCAAACACACTTTAATAAATAAAGAAGCCATTCATACCGAAGTAACGCTCGCTCTCGGGTTCAACACACACGCGCCAAAATTGTGAAGTGCATAACGAGCGCGCTCGGGAACACACACACACACAGCAGGTTCGCCTCTCGTTTTATGAAAAATGCCCCCGCCGCTCATTACGCGGCGCAGCGAGCTCGCTGCTCGTTTTCACTTTATAGCCGCTCGCGAATCCCGTGGGAACCGAAGGAATCGCGCAGGCAGGCAGGCGCGCGCCGAAAGAAGCGCAGCACTGGCGGAGGCCGTGCCGCAACGGTTTTGCGTTTTTTCACAGCCGCGCGAGAGCGCGCGCCCGCGTGATTTGTCACGTGGTGGGTGGCGGACGATTACGTTGCATTTGCAATTTCACGCGTGGCCTCTTCCCCTACCCTCTCTCTCTCTCTCTCTCTCTGCCTTTCCGTTTCGTAGCAGCTCTGTCTCGCTCTCTTTCGTTTTGTGGTGGTATGTGTGTGTATGTACGCTTTGGCCCAATTTGCCGGCAACGATTCCGGACATCTTCATTATCGCCGAAAAAGCCGGACGAGCGGGCGAACGTTCGCTTCTCTCTCTCGCTCTCACTGTGAATTGCAGCGCTCGTTTCGGGCTGCGAGGCCGATGGATTCTCGGCGGGGGAATGTGTATTAATCGCGCGCGGTAGGTTGGACGTTTTTCGGTGGCTCTCGGTTCTCTCGCTCTCTGGCTCTGCTATACGCTGTTTGCTTTGTAAAGTCTTTCATTAATTTTGTTGGAGTTTTAGACGTTCTAAAATATTGTATTATTTCACTTTTTATAGAAAATTTTTGAACAAACGGAGAAGAAAGGAATACGACGATAATATTGGAACTATATAAATTCACCAATATACATATATCTTTGGCTTTTGGGAGTTGGTTCGAAACTAGGCGAAGAAACTGCAGCACGTGCGACGTCTGGATTGTCTCTACAGTCTATATAGGGCGCGTGCGACATCTGAGGATTGTCCCGCTCTGCTTTCCCACTTTCTGTTGACCACTCAAGAACCATCCGCAGTTATATATCTGTAGTTTCTTACGACCACTGCTGAAATGCTATATTGACTTCAGAAGTGACTTTAGAATATATTTTTAGTGTAGCTTATTCCTGTAAAGTTTATGAACTATTTATTGACTATTGTATAATATATGCATACGAAAATATCTGTTGAATTAAAAGAAAAACCGATAACAGGATGTGCTATCATAATTGTTACATAAATATTATGTAATTTAAAATAGGGCTCCACCAGAGCGAGACAATATAATATTTATGTAATGATTGTCTCGCTCTTATAAATTCTTGAAAATTTCTTTCTCGTCTTGGACTTGTCAGTCAATATGAAAAGTATTATTGTCTTGTCTTGAATTTCTTGATCATATTAAAGTTCCGCAGACATGCGATAGTAAGCGAGTCAATCATTAGACAAGGTCTCAAACCTAAATAGTCGGGGCATACGAGGTCCACGTAGAAGAGGAAGGCACGCAGACGCGAAACAGTAAGCGAGTTGACTATTTAGGTTCAGACCTTGATTATTTCGATAAATTATTACGATTAGAAAACCTCAAGTTTTTTTCAAAACAAGACAAGATTCTTTACATTCTTGACATTCTTGACACCACAATCTTGATATTGTGTAGAAAACTGTATATAAATATTGTATCGATTATTGTCTTGAATATTGAGGCAAGACAATACAATATCAAGATTAATCTT